>BLSH010098745.1:629971-671178 GCA_018402905.1 Glandirana rugosa | reverse complement strand
CTGGGGAGGCCTGTACTGATGGAGGAAGGGGGGTAGTTTATCCTGAGGGGGGATCTTTATTGATGGAGGAGAGGGGTG
This sequence comes from Glandirana rugosa, assembly GCA_018402905.1. Classification (NCBI taxonomy): domain Eukaryota; kingdom Metazoa; phylum Chordata; class Amphibia; order Anura; family Ranidae; genus Glandirana; species Glandirana rugosa. The sequence goes on along the minus strand of BLSH010098745.1, from coordinate 671,100 downwards.
GTTTATCCTGGGGGTTCTGTACTGATTGAGGAGAGGGTGGTTTATCCTGATGGGGGAGTCTTTACTGATGGAGGAAGGGAGCTGTACTGAGGGGGGTCTATACTGAGGGGGGGACTATACTTGGTGGAAGGAGGGTCTGTACTGATGAAGGGGGGTCTGTACTTAGTGGAGGGGGGTCAGTACTGAGGGAGGACTATAATTGGTGGAGGGGGGGGTCTGTACTGATGGAGGGGGTCTATACTTAGTGAAGGGTGGTCTGTACTGAGGGGCGACTATAGTTGGTGGGGGGTGACACCATGTTATTCTGCACCGGGTGACACCAACCCTAATGACGCCACTGCCCAATAGGCCATGTTTTGGGAACTTGTGTTTGCTGTGATCAAGGCGCTCTTCTGTCGCCGAAACGCATCAGCGTCTTACCTGTAACCGTGTCATATATGGAACAATGGAATAAAAGATAATTCTCAAGATTTCCAGTGAGTGCCGGCTCATTCTTCTAGTTTCAATGTTTTGGGAACTTCCCTTAGATAATATAGCTCTAATCAATATTATGTTATTGATATTGATTTAAAGCAGCTGTACAAAGTAAAGGAAAATATGGCCAATTGGGGGTACTTGAGGACTGAGTTTGAGAACCACTGCTCTACATGACTATTTCTCCATGGTGCGTTTGGAAGGAATGAGTAGTTCCTGAACAATTCAAGGTACTGATATATATATACTATATTACCAAAAGTATTGGGACGCCTGCCTTTTCATGCACATGAACTTTAATGGCATCCCAGTTTTAGTCTGTAAGGGTTCAATATTGGTCCACCCTTTTCAGCTATAACAGCTCCAACTCTTCTGGGAAGGCTGTCCACAAGGTTTAGGAATGTGTCTTTGGGAATGTTTGACCATTCTTCCAGAAGCCCATTTTTGAGTTCAGGCACTGATGTGGACAAAAAGCCCTGGCTCACAGTCTCCGCTCTAATTCATCCCAAAAGTGTTCTATCGGGTTGAGGTCAGTTCCTCCACCCCAAACTCGCTCATCCATATCTTTATGGACCTTGCTTTGTGCACTGGTGCGCAGTCATGTTGGAACAGGAAGGGCCATCCCCACAAAGTTGGGAGCATGAAATTGTCCAAAATACCCTGGTATACTGACACCTTAAGAGTTCCATTGACTGAAACTAAGGGACCAAACCCAACCCATGAAAAGCATCCCCAAAGCATAATCCCCCCTTCACCAAATGATTTGGGTCAGTGCACAAAGCAAGGACCATAAAGACATGGATGAGCGAGTTTGGGGTGGGGGAACTTGACTGGCCTGCACAGAGTCCTGAGCTCAACCCGATAGACCACCTTTGGGATGGATGAGAGCGGAGACTGTGAGCCAGGCCATCAGTACCTGACCTGACAAATGCGCTTCTGGAAGAATGGTCAAACCTTTCCATAGACACACTCCTAAACCTTGTGGACAGCCTTCCCAAGAGTTAAAGGTGTTATAGCTGCAAAGGGTGGGCCAACTCAATATTGAACCCTATGGACTAAGACTGGGATGCCCTTAAAGTTCATGTGCGTGTAAAGGCAGATGTCCCAATTGTCCTTTTGACAATATAGTGTATAACACACAATTGTCTTGCTAAACGGACATCTTATCTTGGCTGACCACTTCTGACCAACAGAAACAGAAGATGTGGCTATGATTGCAGTGGTAAAGGTCGAAGCAGGCACTAGTTAGAGTACTCTACATCAGTGGTTCTCAACCCTGTCCTCAAGTACCCCCAACAGGCCATGTTTTGGGAATTTCTCTTCTCTCTTTCTCTCTAGAATAGCTGTCCAAAATACCAAGCCATTGACTCTGATTTAAAGCACCTGTGCAAGATAAAGGAAATGCGGAAAACATGACCTGTTGGGGGTACTTGAGGACAGGGTTGAGAACCACTGCTCTACATGACTATTTCTCCATGGTGGGTTTGGTAGGAGTGAGCAGTACCTGAACTATTCAAGGTACTGCTATATTCTTGCCTTTAGCAAGACTGAACAACAGTGCATATCTATGCTAATGACAGCCATCAGTGCAGATCCATGTAGCAGCCCAATGTCCTTGTTATTAGGAGCACATCACTCCAATGATAAAGCTGGTAAGAAGAGCTCAGGAAGGAATACACTGACAGGAAGGATTAGCTGTGCTCCGTGATGAGAGGGATATGACTCATTGGTCATATGGGAATAACACAGGCATATCTGTACAGCTGCTCCAGATGTTCTGCTAACAAATTTCCAGTGTTTTGTAATTAGCTCTTTAACACTGCTCTGTAGATAAAAAATTATCTTCATAAAGTAGAACGGAAATTAAATTTTCTACTGCTTAAAGCGTAACTCCATTTTTGTTGAGAGAAAAACATTCCCCTCTGGGTAATCTCTGTACATTGCAAGGATTATAACAAACTTTGCTGCAGATTCCTACCTTTTGTTATTCTGAAGAAATCCATGTGTGCTTGTCTGTGCCTCTGTACTGAGTGGGTCTAATGGGAGTGGTTTCATAATTAACTGTCAGGTGTACACCTGCTGGGCACTAATGATGAAAGCTGCTGGGCCTGCATCCCTTTAGACATGTTCCTATTGAAAGTATCTCTCCAAAAATGGCCTTTTTGTTGCAGGGGATGCCTGAAATCTGACTTGTATCTAAGATACACTCTGTGTACAGAACAACTCCAGGTAGCCATATTGCAACTCATTCTCAGAAAATGACATGGTTGCAGATTGAAAAGGAAAGGTAATTTTTAATAACACTCAATAACAATATGATTAGTGTCGCAATTATATGCACTATATTATTTTTTTTGTTGCTATTTTTTTTCCCCACGTAAGTGGAGTTATCCTTTGACCACTTCCCGCCTGCCGTATGCAGAATGACGGCTGGGAAGTGGTTCAGTTATCCTGACTGGGTGTCATATGACGTCCAGCAGGATAACAAGCCAGCATGCGCCTGTGGGGAGCACAGCGTGGCAATCGGAGGTGTGGTGTGTCAGTCTGACACACCGCATCTCCAATCGTGGTAAAAAGCTTCTGTCAGAAGCTCTTTACCATGTGATCAGCCTTGACGAATCACAACTGATCACAGTGTAAATAGGAAGAGCCATATATCAGCTTTTCCTCTACTCGTGTCTGTAGATGCAAGTAGAGGAGAGCCGATCGGTGGCTCTCCTGGCGGGGGGGGTCTGCACTAATTGTTTATAAGTGCAGCCCCCCCCGAGGATCACTACTCAGGACCACCAGGGAGCCCACCCAGGGACCACTAGGGGTGCCCAGGACCAACAGGGAAGCCCACCCAGGACCGCCAAGTATGGCAAACAACTGGCAATAGGGATGGCACTTAGCAGTACTGCCTAACAGTGCCATCTATTAATGCTGCCCATCAGTGCCACATATCAGTGCCCAGTGCTGCCTATGAGTGCCCATCAGTGCCACCTATGAGTGCCCATCACTGATGCATATCAGTGCCTGTCATTGCCACCTATCAGTGCTGAATATAAGTGCCACCTCATCAGTGCCAATCAGTACTGCCTCATCAATGCCCATTAGTGTAGCTTCATCAGTGCCTGCCCGTCAGTGAAGGAGAAAACTTACTTATTTACAAAGTTTTGTAACAGAAATAAAGAAAACCTTTTTTTTTTTTTCAAAATTTTAGGTCTTTTTTTATTTGTAGCACAAAAAACAAAAACCCCAGAGGTGATCAAATACCACCAAAAGAAAGCTCTATTTGTGCGGAAAAAATTATAAAAATTTTGTTTGGGTACAGCGTTGCATGACAGCGCAATTGTCATTTAAAATGCGACAGCACTGAAAGCTGAAAATTGGTCTGGGCGGGAAGGGGGGAAAGTGTTAGGTATTGAAGTGGTTAATAGATTTTGAGTTCCCAGTTTGCACCCAAAGTTTTTCTTATTAGACTTTTGTAAAATGCCTTTTATCAATATGGCTAATATAGCCAAATGCCATTTAAAACAAATGTAATGTTGAATGGAAAAATGCTTTCTTTAAAGAACAATTGCAGTTAAGTGTCTCTTGTGGATGCTGACAATCACATACAAGTGCAGCCAGATGCTGCCAGACTGTTCTGTTGAGTTTTTCTTCTTGAATATAACCTCAATAAGCTTCACAGCGACGCCATCTCACTTTCCTTACTATTTCTGGCTAGATCAGTGATTTCAAAAAGAAAACAACTTAGTCCAGTAAATTGATAATTTTGGTCTGCCAATACTGAGCAGAGTCACTGTCCATTCCCAATAATAGAGCTCACCTTTGCAACAAACATTATGTAACGTGTTTCCAAAGGCTCACAGCAAGTAACAAACTATAAGAAAATTATAAATGAAATTAAAAAAAAGTATTGGCGCTGACTAGGCTATTAAAAACATATATGATGGTGAAATTACCATGCCTGCAAAACATTCCACCTAGCACCAATCATGTGCATAAAGAAGTGTAACAATCAAAGTTATCATCGAAACTGATTTAAATCATAAACAATGGCATGTTATATTGAAAATCATAAGAAAAAGTCCATAAGTGTATCCCAACACCACGAGAGTCATTTTCTTTCTGCAAGTGAATACTCCAACAGTGCTCATCCACATATAAAGGTGGCAACTCACCGGAAGATTATGACCCCTTTTTACAGGAAGGTCAATGTGAGCGTTTTTCTGAAAGCCTTCGATTCCTGAGCCTCCACTCCTCTCCAACTGGGAATGCACACAGATTTTATAATAGATAGGACTCCATAGGAGACCATGTGGAAGGTCTCATATAAGAAAATTATGAAAAAAAGAGAAGCTCTGCTTTGTTATGTATAGATTATAATGTAAATATGTTGATGGTAAAGATTAATAGTACTTACACACGACGAGCCCAAACAGCTGTCTCACCATTTGGAAATGTTATAGTTTTACCCTAGCTAACATACTATTATATTTATTATCAGGTATCAATGTCAACTACATGGACAGTCTTTCTCCAAAATGCATTTTTTCTTTGTTCTTCAGTCTTCACAATAATATGCCTATACATTCTTTTATTGTATCCATATCCATATTGCTGGTTTTCCTCTTTTTCCTTGTAACTTTTTCAAGCTCAAAGCTTAGTACACATTGACCAAATGGCGGCTGGCATTGGCTGGTTCAATAGAAGCTCACTGACCTTCGGGCCATGTGTATGGCAGCCGGTCCGACAGAAGCCAGCCATTCGGCCGTCTTCTGTCAAACGCTCATGACCGAAAAAGGTTTGCCGACTGGCTCCCGATCGGCGCTCTCAGCCAATGACTGAAAGCGATGGCTGGAGTGTTCTGGTGGTGGTGGTGGGGGGCATCCCCCTGGCAGAACACAATAGCTCAGCAGGGGAGATCGCTGTAAAATAGTAGTGTGTACTAGGCTTAACTGTCTTTTCCAGAGAACTGGTTCTTCTCATAATTTGTCAAAAATGAGATAGTATCAGTCCAGTCATTTGGGAATCTAGTTTGATTTGTTGAAGGATGCATTTGTTTGAAATCCTTGCTGTTCATCATATTCTTGGAATTTTTTACCAACACCAAAGTTCAAAGACATCAATACTTCTTCTATTTTTAGCTTACATGTATACTCTGAAAAATAGTTTATATTAATTTATACATCTACTGGTTCAAAATTCAAATCTAACCATTATTATATAGTAAGATCCCTAACGTGGCTCTATACTACAAGCTGTAATGTAGACCCCATACACACTATTAGATTTTCTGCAGATTTTTGTCTTCAGATTTACCAAAACCATATAATATGAGGTCAAACCTTCAGAGTTTCAATTTGTATGCAATTAGGCAGGGCCTTACACTACATGGTTTTGGTAAATCTAAAGGAAACCAAACAACAAAAGTTGTATTGTGTGTATGGGGTCTAAGTCTCAATGTAGAGTATGCGTGCTGTCCTGCACTACTTTTCTCAGAGTAAAATATTTATTTATTACAGGTACTTATACAGCTCCATCAATTTACCCAGTGTTTTACATATTTATTATTCATTCATATCTGTCCCTGCCCTCTAGGAGCTTACAATCTAAGATCCCTAACTCACATTCATATACATAATAGGGCCAATTTAGACAGGAGTCAATTAACCCACCAGCATGTCTTTGGAGTGTGGGAGGAAACTCAAGTACCTGGAGGAAACCCACGCAGATACAGGGAGAACATACAAACTCCATGCGGGTAGTGCCATGGTTGGAATTCCAGCCGTTGATCCTAATGCTACTAGCCACCGTGCTGCCTCTTAAAATATATTTGTTTTTGGTTGTAGAGAATTATTTTAATAACTAAAAGAAGTATTGTCAAAGTCCAATGTCAGTGGCTAACTTCAACATAGACATTGATGGTACATGGTGATAGGTCAAGTTCTTCATATACATGCTTTTTTGGCACATATTAAATATATTAGATGTATTCAGTATCTAATAAAAAAGGCAAAAATCCATAGCAATTACATATTTCAAATTAGTAACGGATAAATCCTGACTGGTTCATGCTGGCTACTTTACTTTGCTACTAAATGTAAGTAGCCAAATACATGATAGTCTTTGGTTGAAAAGTTGAACGTTAGGTGGAAGAAATAGCATTCCCCAAGTCCCTGGGCACCAAGAGATGGTCCAAGGCACTCATGGTTGACTAGTCTAGGTATAGCTGGCTGAGGTTAGTGTGTTCTTTTTGTTTTTTTCTGCCCAGGCAATTTAAGTATGTATTTTGATTTCAATAATCATATTGCACATCTGACTTTACAATGTACATGGTACTACTGATATTATGCAATAGTCACAGTTTGAAAACATGGCACTGATTTATCAAATCTATTACAACCATAGCGTGGCTCAAGAAGGAGCAGTAATACTACTGCATAATGGGTTATGACTTACACAAGACATAAAGCACAGTAATATTTCAAACCATGTAGGTTATTTGCCAATCTGGCATATACTGTAATAAATAAAGGATCTGATAAAATGTATCAAGATGGTCTAATATTTTTTTTCAGCTGTACCATGCTAATCGGCAGCAACTTTTTGTATTATATGTACTGATCAATAATAGCTAGTGTAACAGGAGAGTGATGATATATTCTAGATGGGATTAAAGTTTTTCGGTTTAAGAGACCTTAGAAAAAACTGCTACAGGTTTAAATGACAGGCAACTGGAGTTCCCTGCACATGCCTGTAGCACCCTTTAAATCCTAAAGTAACACATAAAAACTGGGCTGGTTCAACTAGCAAAGCGCTGACACTTCCAGCTTGTGTTCAAACCTACTGCTGCCTTCACATTCCTATTGACCCATGATTCATCAATGTGTTGGGGGAGGGGGGCTATTAGGAAGTATTGGATCTTTGCTTATCAGAGTGGCCTGACATCTGATCAGATCATTGTCATTTGGAAATTGTTGCTGATATGTATAGGCACATCCAAGTGCTTGCACATTTGCGTGCAGCTGTTTGTTTTTTTTTTTTTGCAATGACAGATTCACTATGGACCATGCAATTGCCATCTGACAAGCTTTTGGCTATAAAGTTTGACAAACTTTTTTTTTTTTTTGCACAGTATCAAAGGCCTGTGACTATCCAAGATTCCTGGAGGCTGGTTAACCGTGGCATTGGACACACCACAAGAGTCTCAAAAAGCATCATAACCGTGGAAGACTTTGAAACCATTGATGCTGGATACTACATTTGCAGAGCACAGAACCTTCGAGGACAGACATCACTTGCTACCAGAGTGGACAGATTTTAGACACATTCCATTCCAGACAATATTGCTCTACAGGCAAAGCTTATTGTATTTCTAGCACAAATATGTTACCAGCAAGACAACTTCCTTTCATTTATGGTTTCCTCATATACAGAACATTACATAACATTCTACATGTGGAACATACTGGACTAAGAAGACTTCCTTGCCAAACGTTGGGGTATAATTCTTAGGCCCTAATTACCATAACAGTAAATAATCATGAAGATAGATAATTATCTGTATTCAGTCAAATACATTATTGTATAGCATTCCATTTAATCATCGTTCATATAAAAATGCAAAATAAATACTTATTATTTTCCATTATAGCCCTATAGCTTTAAGCCGGACATCAAAATATACTTATTGAATTGGCTTAAAGTAGAACTGTGGCCAGGCTATGGACATTGACTACTTACTTAAGTAAATGAGTTTTAAAGCAAGCCCTCAATGACATTTGTAGCTGCACAGAATATGGAGTAATTCATTCTCAAATGTTATTTTTGTTCACTTCTTTTATGTTCTTTCAATAGCTGGTTTTGATCCTCCTCCTCCTCACTTCCAGTCCCCAAACAAGAAATGCGGGAACGGTTATCCTCAGGACAATCAAAAGTTTTAACCTTCCTTCTCACTACTAAAAAATGTACTTTTGATTTATCTGTGTGCTTGTTTGAGAGATTTCTTCCTGTGCTACCAAGTGAGGAAATCTCCCCAATAGTGACATAGGCTGAAACCTTGCCCTACTCTAACAAAAACTAAATAATATGTCGTGGCTGGAGTTAATCTTTAATATAAACCTGTCCTTAGGGAAATCTGTAGACTTCCATTGCTGAGTTCTGAAGATCTCAGTTTCCTGGCTGTTACATTGACCCTGTGACCTCTACACTTTCTCGTTCACTAACCTGGAACAAGCATGTGACAAGTAAAGTCAAAAATCTTGACGTGTGTATTAGAAGATATATATACCACTCAAAGTGAGTATTTCACCCCAGACTCCACTGCAAAATTCCAAGATGGCGGTCCGACTCGTCATACTACGGCAGCAGGGGTTACCTCTGACATGTTTTGGGTCTATTTAAGTAACGACTTTTCAGTGTGATACATGTCAAAAGTGTTCCCTGCTGTTGTTTAATTAACAAGAAAAGTACCTGTTTAAAAACAGGACTGAGCGATCAAAGACACCTGATCGATCAGTTCTCAGAGACCTGGTGACTGTCAGTCACAGCTGACTGCTCTGCCCCCCGCCCCTTCACTCACTAGAGCACTGAGCTGTGGCAGGGGCGGGAGTGGCTGGCTCAGGTTCTCAGTGGATCACTGACAGGCTGAGCCAGGTGCTGGTCCAAGCTCCTGTGTGAATCCCAGCCATATGGTCACAATCTTTCCCCAGCTTGGACCAGCTTTGTGACATCGGCTGGAAACAGGTCACGGGAGTGCAGAACGAACTGCACTCCTGTGATCCACAGGAAAAGTACAGCCAAACTAGGTTTGGCTGTACTTCTCCTTTAAGCAAGCTGGTCCAAACATACTATTTCCTTCACTAAGTGCTGCACTGGCTCTAAACGCTATATGAACTGCATGTAGCTTCAGCTACATGTAGTACATGGTGCTGGGTTCTGAGTCGATCTGAACAGTCTTTAGCAATTGATAGGCAGCTTTGTATTCTGTGAATGAATACAAAGCTTCCTCTGATTGGCTGAGGTGGAGGGATGGGCTGATGATATCACGCGCTCAGATTTCTCTCGCTAATGGAGAGGGTAGTGCTAGATGAACTAGTAGATTTAGATAGACTAACAGTTTTAAAGCCAAACTCCTGCTAACACTTATTAAGCAGTTAAAGAAAATATAGCTATTTTTTCCTGTTGGGATAAAGGTTTTACATAAATGAATAAAAGCTGACCATCGTAAGCACCTCTGTCAGTGTTAAATAGTGGGTCTTAACCCTTTAACTGCCATCTTTGCTGGACAGCTTGGTCCGTTAAAAGATGTTAAACAACAGACATATTAGCAGTGGCGGCCCTTTGCAATGAGGGAGCACGGGCTCCGCCCTCCTAACACCTCCGCTGCCCCCCTATCAGGATGCCGGGTGCATGAAATACAATTGTGGGGATAGGCGGGGTGTGTGTATTTTGAAGCACGTGTTTAGAGCCAGAGGCTCTAATAGGCGCCAAAATAGGGTGTGCTTGGGGCGCAGATAGTGCTTCCCAATCTCACCCAATTGTGTGACCATAGCGAACAAATTTTCGCTATTTTCACATTAATGTTCCCCCCCGCCAATCAGGAGACAGGTCTGCGAGACCTGTTTCCCGATTGGCCAAAGCACCAGGTGATCCTATCAGATGCCTAGTGCTAAGGAAGATGAAACAGCAGGAAGACGCCCTCTGGAACAGGCACCTTGGCTGCTCTGCCTGAACCCTGGAAGAGAGGACACAGCCACAGCCGAAGGTCAAAGCACAGTAAGTGCTGGACCTCTCGGGGGCGGGGCTGGGGGGGGTGCCCGTCAGTGCCGTAACAGCACCCCGCCCGGATGAGTGAGTGCGGCACGATGGGGGCGGCTTGTTGGTCATTTGCCACCCCCCCACCCAAAAAAACCCCCCACCAGCCACCACTGCATATTAGCCAGATCACCAGGTAGTAAACTATGTCACGGGGGAATCAGAAAGACAAAGACTAGCGCCATTTCTTATTTTGGACATAGTTACACTTTAACCAAGTGATCTTATATTAGCAATATAAAACAAGTCATTAGGATTGTTGTGATATCAAAGTGAAACAGGCAAGTGTAATACTTGTGCTGAAGAAATCTTGTTTTAGTTGGAACTAAATTAAATTTGCAGAACAAACCAACTGACTCAACTATGCATGAAAACATAGGAACTGGGGTGCAGAAAATGGAAGCAGGTGCTCTGGATTGATGAGTCAAAATTAGAAATATTTGGCTGTGGTAGGAGGCAGCTTGTTCACCAAAAGGCTGGAGTGTGGTACAATAATGAGTGTCTACAGGCAGCCGTGAAGCATGTTGGAGGTTCCTTTCAAGTTTGGGGCTGCATTTCTGCAAATGGAGTTGGAGATTTGGTCAGTGTCCTTGGTGGTGTCCTTAATGCCGATAAATACAAGCAGATACTTGGTATCCATCATGCCATATGCATCAGGGAGGCGTGTGACTGGGCCAAATTTATCCTGCAGCAGGACAATTACCCAAAACATACAGCCAATGTCATTAGGAACTATCTTCAGCATAAAGAAGAACAAGGAGTCCTGGAAGTGATGGTTTGGCTTCCACAGAGCCCTGATCTCAACATCGAGTCTCTGTGGGATTACATGGAGAGACAGAAGGATATAAGGTGCCTACATCCACAGAAGATTTGATGCTGTTTTGAAGACAAAGGGTGGTCACACCAAAATATTGACTTGATTTGGATTTTCTCTTCTGTTCATTTACTTTCCATTTTATTAATTGCTATAAATAAACTACTAACATTTCTATTTCTGAAAGCATTCTAAAGTCGGTCATAGATGGTGCGATTTTCTTTCCTGCAACACACAGTGTGATAATTGCTAGTGGCTATAGCTTCTGGTAATAAATCGCATGAAAAAAGTGACATGTTGGGTGTACCCAAGTCGATCGTCTTGCCCATACATGGATCGAATCTCGACTTGTCCCTGCTGAACAGGCCGAGATTTAAACCGTCTATGGCCGGCTTAAATTTTCACCATTTTTTCATACCTGCCTAAACTTTTGCACAGTATTATATATACAGGGAGATAGGCATGTCATAGTATAAAAGCATTTTGTTTTACCTTTATGCCTGTAGATAAATATGTAGATAGGCTATGGTATGGTCGGTCTAGGTCTGACTGTCTAATGGTCCATGGAAAAGAGGGAATTACAGAAGTCAATACTTGTGTTATACATCACTCACATATATACAGTATCTCACAAAAGTGAGTACACCTCTCACATTTTTGTAAATATATTATATATTTTCATGTGAAAACACTGAAGAAATTACACTTTGCTACAATGTAAAGTAGTGAGTGTACAGCTTGTATAACAGTGCAAATTTGCTGTCCCCTCAAAATAACCCAACACACAGCCCTTAATGTCTAAACCGCTGGCAACAAAAGTGAGTACACCTCTAAGTGAAACTGTCCAAATTGGGCCCAATTAGCCATTTTCCCTCCCCTGTGTCATGTGACTCGCTAGTGTTACAAGGTCTGAGGTGTGAATGGGGAGCAGGTGTGTTAAATTTTGGTGTTATCACTCTCACTCTCTCATACTGGTCACTGGAAGTTCAACATGGCCCCTCATGGCAAAGAACTCTCTGGGGATCTGAAAAAAAAAAAAAAAGAATTGTTGCTCTACATAAAGATGGCCTAGGCTATAAGAAGATTGCCAAGACTCTGAAACTGAGCTGCAGTACGGTGTTCAAGATCATATAGCGGTTTAACAGGACAGATTCCACTCAGAACAGGCCTTGCCATGGTTGACCAAAAAAGTTGAGTGCACATGCTCAGCGTCATATCCAGAGGTTGTCTTTGGGAAATAGACGTATGAGTTCTGCCAGCATTGTTGCAGAGGCTGAAGGGGTAGGGGGTCAGCCTGTCAGTGTTCAGCGCACACTGCATCAAATTGGTCTGCATGGCTGTCGCCCTAGAAGGAAGCCTCTTCTAAAGATGATGCAGAAAGCCCGCAAACAGTTTGCTGAAGACAAGCAGACTAAGGATATGGATTACTGGAACCATGTCCTGTGGTCTGATGAGACCAAGATAAACTTATTTAGTTCAGATGGTGTCAAGTGTGTGGCGACAACCAGGTTTGGAGTACAAAGACAAGTGTGTCTTGCCTACAATCAAGCATGGTGGTGGGAGTGTCATGGTCTGGGGCTGCATGAGTGCTGCCGGCACTGGGGAGCTACAGTTCATTGAGGGAACCATGAATGCCAACATGTACTGTGACATACTGAAACTGAGCATGATCCCCTCCCTTCAGAGACTGGGCCACAGGGCAGTTTTCCAACATAATAAAGACCCCAAACACACCTCCACGTTTACCACTGCCTTGCTAAAGAAGCAGAGGGTAAAGGTGATGGACTGGCCAAGCATATTTCCAGACCTAAACCCTATTGAGCATCTGTCTGTGGGGCATCCTCAAACGGAATGTGGAGGAGCGCAAGATTTCTAACATCCACCAGCTCTGTGATGTTATCATGGATGGGTGGAAGAGGACTCCAGTGGTTACCTGTGAAGTTCTGGTGAACTCCATACTTAAGAGGGTTAAGGCAGTGCTGGAAAAAAATGGTGGCCACACAAAATATTGACACTTTGGGCCCAATTTGGACATTTTCACTTAGGGGCATACTCACTTTTGTTGCCAGCGGTTTAGACAATAATGGCTGTGTGTTGGGTTATTTTGAGGGGGCAGCACATTTACACTGTTATACAAGCTGTACACTCACTACTTTACATTGTAGCAAAGTGTCATTTCTTCAGTGTTGTCACATGAAAAGTTATAATAAAATATTCACAAAAATGTGAGGGTGTACTCACTTTTGTGAGATACTGTGTGTGTGTGTATATATATATATATATATATATATATATATAAATACACACACATATTTTAACAGATGCCTAGAACAGTAGTAGTTAGGAGCATAGGAGTGATTGTCTTAAGTTGGCTATGCATTAGTAGAATTTTGTTTGACATTTTTCATTGCAAGAACATTTTTCTTTTTCCCAATCATTAGTGGGGTCAAAATGACGCTGGTTTTCAACCACAGAATTTGAAGGAGCAGGATGGAATTTGTTTTCTTGAACACAAATTTCTAAGTGTATGTGGTTTTTATTCGGTCATTCATTCCAAAATTGAATTTCAAAAGCAAACGAAAACCTTGAACTACGTTTGAATGACATTTGAATGCACTGAAAATTTTAAATGTATTACATTTTTTTGTATGAAATTTTGTTTGGAATTCTACTAGTGTATAACCAGCTGCCTTCCCCACGACGGTAGCATTTGAGGTCTTTTTCCAAGCTTGTCTCATAGAAAAATCACTGAAAGGCCAAATAACCAGAACCACAATACAACTTCTAGACAGGCTGCTACCCCATCTGTGCAGAGCAAGTTATCTAATAGCTCAATTATACAATTCCTCATTTGGTTTAGTGTTTGCCTTCCCACAGTTCCTTCATATTATACTTTTAATACATGGCAAAGCTGAATATCTTTATACTTTTTACAACATTATTAAAAGCATCATGGTATTTGTATCTCTTGCAGTACACAACTGTTTTTTTTTTAAGCATGTTGTGAAATATTTCCTGAGGTGCAGTGAAAAAAGTGTCAGATCAAAGCTGCCTTTGCTCTGTGGGGGTGACTTGTTCCTCTGAACTGCATTAGATCGCAGACAATTGCCAAGAATCACGCAAAGCTCTTTTGATCATGGAAGAACATTTGAGGGAATGCATTTATTGAACATTGCATATCTTCTCATTATTTCTGCTCATGTACTGTACCTCTTAGAAGTCAATCCAAGTGCAATAACACATATAAGCTAAATTTACAATATTAAAGGGTGTTTAAGTTATCTTTGGTGTTTTATTATCTAGAATATACATTTGCAGATATATATATATAGATATATATATATATATATACTGGAACCAGAGCCTGTTCTTGCAGACCATGTTGCTGAATGCAACTCCACGAAGTTGAAATGGTCCCCCAGAGTCTGCTGGGAAGCCGACACTTCCGGAAGTGTCAATTTCCCAGGTCCTCGCAGCTCCCACTGGTGCTTCCAACTTCACAATGCCATTACCGTAATGAAAAAAGGACAGTGAGCTATCTACCTAAATGATCTCACTATTGTGTTTTTGATCAATGGCACTGTACCAAACTGATTTTACAGCAGAATCCCAAGCAGTGTTGCCAACCGTCAGTATTTTTACTGGCAGTAAAAAAGGACACTTTTCTCCTGCCAGTAAATGCCAGTGACAGGAAAAGGTTACCAGTTAAAAATATGGTTGTGATGCTCAGCTCTGGAGCTGGCCAAGATCCTACTACAGTGTGTTCAGGTGGGGCTGGCGTGTCTGGCAGAGGCGGTGCCTAAGTGCGTTGTATGATATCATGGGAGCTGAGCGGAGTGGCCGGAGCCTCGTGTGTGGGGTCTGCAGGACAGGAGCAAGGCAAGGCTGGAGTTGGACTGTCAGTGCCGTTTAGACTGGAGTGGACTGAAGGGACCACCTGACATGGCGAGAGACTGTCACTGATTCAGGAGGGGGTGTGTCATGTCTTTGAGGTGTCATCATCTATGCTGCTGCACAGCTGTCAGTGTCGTGAGAGTCAATTTTATGTGTGTATGCTTGTCTATTTTAATTTCTTGCTTCCCTGAGTCCTATCCCTGAGCTACTTACTATATCAAAAATAAAATAAGAAAGATGTTTTGCCTTAATAACTACCTAAAATCACATTGCTAATTGCATATTATACTGAAAGTTGCACTTAAAACTGTAATTTTTTAACTTTTGGAAAGCCAGTAAAAACTTGGCTGTGCCAGTAAATTTTGGGTGTTGTGTCAGTAAATTTCTGGTAGGTTGGCAACACTAATCCTAGCCATGATTAAAAAAAAAGACACACACACAAAGAAACCTAAAGTAGATTTTTTTTTCAGCCAAATGTGTCCCATTGAGGAAATTTCACTTATTGTCCCAAAGCCAAAACAGGAAGTCAGAGAAAATCCCTCCAAAGTTAGGGAATCCCTGATTGTCACCAGGGTCATCAGAACTAGTATCGCCATTGGAAAATGTATTCATTATTCCTATTCTGGGGACAACCCAAAATTCAGGATTTTATTTGACTTTCTTTTTTAGAGATAATGGTAAACAAGACAAATAAAGAATCTTCCTAATGGGGGCACAGACAGCAAAAACCCCCAAAAACTGACAGGTGTTCTAATCCCTCTCCATTTCATCCAAAACTAAAGAAAAAAATGTTGACTTTAGTTATACTTTAAATATATTATGTGCATTTGCGTTTTTTCTTTTTTTAATGGTGAGTTGCAGCAGCACCCTACACCCCTTCGATGTTGGAAAAAAATGGCCTTGGTGGTAATGACTGGTTTGTTACCAAATCAAGACCCACAGAAATGGCACATTGTGTAAATAGTGCCCATAGGCCAGAGCTCAGTATGGCCAATTAAGGTCAGATCAGCAAAACCAGGCAAGACTGTTTATACTAGTCACATGAGAATGCTTCCACGGCCACTGTCAGGAGAATAGGTGATCTCGGGGGGCTCTTTTGCAGTGCACATTTAACAGCAATACTGAGAGAAAAAAAAAGCTGCCTAAAGCTTTAGATCAGTGATTCTCACACTAGTGCAGGCGTGCCCTTGGGTTTTTAAAAAATATTTAAAAATTGCTAGCATTTTGAAGCCTTGGGCAGATCGAAAAATGAAATGACAAATCAACGTCGCAAAAGTTAAAAAAGTAACATATATAAAAACGCAATTTGTCATTCATTGATTCCTTTCGTAACCCAAGACTTGTGTGAGATCTCGGGAGAACTCCATCGCTCTAATTATATAATAATAGAGACCGTTCTATTACAACTTTGATGCTTATAAAGTTTGTTCATTGTTTAGCAACGGAGAAATACTTAATCAAGTCTGGAACTCTGAAAGAGAAACTGTTAAATGAAAAGCAACGAAGCAAGCAAAAGATTACAATCACTTCAATCTGATTTGCTCTCGAAATCCAGCACATACTTAACATTAAATTTAAAATTAAATATATATGTAAAAATAAATACGTTCTTCACCACAAAAATTGTTAAATCTTTTCAGGTGTGCCATGAAAATTTGTAGATCTTTTTAGTGCGCAAGACAAAAAAAAGTTTGAGAAACACTGCTTTATAGAGTAGCATAACATCTTCACCCATGTAGGCATGGGGTGGTGATTTGCCTTTATATACAGTACAATATATGTGCACTGCCTCAATAATATAAAGAATGCCCACTAGGCCTCATACACGCTGCTCAGCTCCTCTGAATGCCTTTTCTCCTGGCATGAAAAAAAAATAACGAGGCAAAAAATACATATTGTTAGCACGCTAATGTATTGTACTATTTTATTGTGGCCATTGGAATGAATTAACACGCATAAATGCGCCTAGAGTTTGGGGGTGGCTATTATTCTGTAAATCATTTCAGTGGAAACACTAACACAGACCCATAATTATCATGACTACAAAGAACACTACATTCCACAAACATGTCATTTATGTATCTTAAACATGTAATTCCTGTTAGCAAACAGAGCAGATCATGCATTTCTCCACTGCTGATTTCATTGTTACAAATCATCTCATAAATTAGATGAAATTCACCAACAGTATCGTTCACCAAGTCTAAATATATAGGTTTCATTAAAGTTATACAAAACACACTGTTTATTTACTTTATCCCTTCTTAATTATTTTAATTAAAAAAAAAAAAGCATCAAGGCAGGCCATATGAGACATTATTTTCCTTCTTGCAACCACATCGATTCCCCCATCAACAGAGTCAGTGTTGATGGGGGAATCCCTCCCGCAGAGCTATTGTGTTCTCAAGGGGAGTTGTCCCTCCTGGGAGGACACAGTGATAATTGCTAGTAGTTATAGCCACTGGCAATAAAACCATCCTAAAAATCCAGCATGCTGGTCGTACTCAAGTTAATCGATGGATCGACTTGGGTACAAGTATCCTGCCCATACATGGTTTGAATCTCAGCCGATCCAGCCAAGAACTTTTCTATGACTTAAGTACCTTCTTTCCTAATCAATATACAGCGGTCACATGACCCAGCTCGTCTGTAGGGAAACCGTGGCAGGAGGGGCTTCTAGTCTTCTGCTGCTGGTCACAGGTTAAAAAAATTAAATTGCCATACAAGTATATTTGAAATCAAATCTTTAATATTTGGTTGGCAATAATGTGGTGTGGGCACATTTCTGCCAGTCACAGGCTGTGTCACACCTCTCCAGGCTGTCATAGAACAACAGGAAAGTGAAGCCTCTATCAATCAAGATGTAATATCCCACCCCCATTGTGTTTAGCTGGAGGGAGTGGGCTGTCATTTACCACTGTGTAATCGCCCAAATGTGTGACTCTATAGTCACATGGGTTTCTCATATGTGATAGGGAGGAAATGCTTAAGGATCAAATACACTAAAAACGTAGATTGTGCACTAGCTACCAACACTGCTCTTCTCATCAGAACCAGTTTTTTTGCAGACTACAAAAAAATGAATCCCATAGTGACTAAGTGAGCATGAACAGCATGTCATTTATTTATTATATTGATAGTTTAATGATGTGGGTTTAATGACACTTTAGGCAAGCATGCGTTAATATTTGGTCAATCCCTTAGTATAGAGTGGTGGAAAATTAAATCAACGAGACATTTTGCTGCTGCAATTACACATAAAGGTAAACTAATTGTTCAGTTTTCCTTTTACTAATGTGAGCCCTGTCAATACAATACACTATAATCCCGTGATTATAGCAAGACCATACCTAGCACTCTGGTTTTCTGTTTGTGGAAGTAACTGGCCTCTATTAGTATCTACCCAAGCAGTTAAAGGGAACCTATACTATTCCCATGCATCATTTCTTTTTTCAGTTTTTGCCTGGATCGGAGAAGGACCTCATGTCTAAAGGAATAACCTCCAACAGATCTGCACTATCATCCATAGGAAGGGGAAAGCATAAGAATGGGTTAAAAACCTTGCCCAGTTGCCGGCTATTCTTTCGCCAAAAAAACTGTGGCCATGCGGTTTGATCCTCCTACTGCCTTGCTTAACACCTTCCAACCTGCATTATTTTGATTAAATATCACAATGTCCTGAGCTGAGGGTGCGTTTGACAATAAGCAGCCCATACTGCACATGGATGCTAGCTGTCAGACCAGGTTATCACTGACAACTATGGTCCGCATGAATGATTAGTAACCAGGCTGGGCTCTTCATTCACAAAATAAACCACCTTCAACCTGCAAAAGGCACTGCAGCCTGTAGATGGCATTGCATTCCTTTTTAATACTGCAACTTTCTGCAGAGCTACTCTGACTATGGTCAAATACAATTGCAGTATTAAATAACCTAAATAATAGCGCACCATTTTGGCAATTGGTCAGCCTAAAATAAAGTCTAATATTATATAATTAAAAGAATTTATCAAATTAAAAAAAAAAAAGTGTCCTTAAAAAACATTTTTTTCGGTATGCACATTTGTCAAGTTAACCCATGCATGTGGATGCTGCTTAATTTGGTCTGGGCATTGACACAATGACCTCTGATCATGAAAGGGTTAAAATAAAGCACAGAGTTGGTTTTAAAGGTGCAAACTCCAGGGATTTTCACAATTTCTTCACCATTTAACGATTTATAGAATATGATGAATGAGACTACAAGAGGATCAGTTTACATGGCTGACTGGAACAGTATCTGTAATTCCACCAATAATCAATAAAAAATTGTTGTGAAGTCACTACATGTGGTGCAAGGATATTACTGGTATATTAAAGTGCAACTCTAGCTAAAATGTAAAATGCTTGGGGCAAGGAAACATTAGAAACCCGGTCAGATTTTTTTTTTTTTTTTTATTGCGGTCTTTGTTCTCAGTGAAAAAACATCAGCTCTGGCTGATCAGCTTGGTCTTTGTGATCATTTTAAATGGACATTAGGCAAGGAAAAATAATCCACAATAGGCAATGAAAACATGACAGAGCTTTTAACCCCTTTGCTGCAATTCTTAAATTGTCTAAAGAAAATCTAACAGAAAGAAATACAAAGGTTTCCGTTGTCCATCTTCTAAAATGCTAGTTGCCTGATTGCCTTCAACTCCAATACATAAACATAAAGACCAAGGTGGTCTGAACTCTGGATCTGCATATTTTTTCTGAGCAGGGCCAGTGCTACCACTAGGTGGACTAGGCAGCCGCCTAGGGGCGCAGCCTAGGGTGCCCTCATGTACCAGATTGCCCGACACCTTCATTCCAGGACAATACAGTGTCCCGTGAATTAGACACAGGGAACAGTCAGGCATTCAGGGGACAGGAGCAGACTGAGCCGGTGTAGTGCTGGCTCCACTTCCACCTCCCTGACTCTAAGACTGGCCACTGGTTGTTAGAGCTGCCTGGCATCTAGCAACCAGTGACGTCACGGCCGCGACTCCCTCCCTGCCCAGCATTGAAAGGAGGAGGATTTCACTTACTCCTCCCCTGCGCTAGTGCTCCTGGGGCCCAAAGCATCTGCTCCTTGAGCTGAGCTCCGCCACTGCCCCCTTGTTATGCTATGAGCCTAGTAGAGAATGACAGTCCTGCTGGTCTAGTGGAGGCGGGGTGCAGGGCAGCGTAGGTAAAGTCGGCGCCAACAGCAGCAGCGGCATCTTGAAGCAGTGAGCAGCGGCCCCGGTGAGCAGCACGAGCCATGAGGCTAACTAGGACCAACAGCCCAGGAGGGAGTGGGAGAAGGTCTCACCGCCATCCTGACCAGAGCAGCAGTGAGCGCAGCGTCCCTGGCACCTCCCAGAGCTAGCAATCCTTCTCCAATGTCCACTCCCAGTTGTGACTGTCATCAAGAAGAAAGGCTAACCAAGGGCTCAGAGGATGAGGATAGGCTGCAGGCAGGTGCATCACACACACCTATCCACAGACAGCAGCAGGGACAGGGAGGCACAGGAGGGACTGCAGGCAGGGATAGGGGGTCACTTTCACCCACCCCCCTCTCTCTCACCTCTTTTCCACCCCCCCCTCTCTCTCTCAAACAGCAGGGAACTGCTCCCAGCACATACTGCCCTGCCCCCACCACATACTACCCCTACTACATACTGCACTGCCCCCACTACATACTGCCCCAGTACATTCTGCACTTACTATTGGAGTTAATGTTGGCAAGGAGGTGATAATGTATCCCTGTACAAACATGGGCAGGGCTAAGGGGTCGGAGTCAGGGACAGAGGCAAGGGGGGTGGCACAATGAGGTTTCGCCTAGGTTGTCAAAAATGCTTGCACCAGCCCTGGTTGAATCTCATATTTAGTTCCTTGGCCATCATGCGGATTCAATGGCTTCAGTGTTTTTGAACTCGAGAGGTCATCAATTGCAACTCAATTGCTTCAACTGTAGATACATGCAGTACTTTCTCAGTGCAGCAAATTACAACAGAAACCACTGCATTTCTCACTGCGGTGAATAACGCTGTTATTGAAATAACGCTGTATTGTGCCATTTAAAAAAAACAAAACAAAGGAAAACGTGTGATCCAAGATCCACATATCGTCACTGTCCCCCAGTCCAAACAGAATTTTGTAACCATCCCCAAAATTTCTTTACATGTTTCCATCCATGGTTCCCGCTTCCTTAAAAAAAAAAAAAAAAAAAAATTGCTGTGGGGTTATAAATGCTGGCCCTGGTGCATGCGGGGAGTCATCATTGCTGGCACTGACTCCCAACAATGAGGCTTATTTCACTCCCACAATCAATTTGGTGTATCCCCATGGCCATATTTTGTTTATTTAAACCATGGCAAACCAAAAGGCATAATTGGGGTACAATAGAAGCCATTCAACATGAGGCAACACCTACTTTAATGATCATACCAATAAGTAAGCAGCAGATGGCAGGCTACATGTGCTGCATTAGATAGCTGATTTGTCACTTGCAATATAAGGACTATTGTTACATTATATCTGCTTTTATTATAACACAATTTAGGGCACAAGAACTTCTCTCCCCCCACTTTTACTCCAAGCACAGCATCCTCAGAAACAATTGTCTGGAGCCAAACACCCCCCACCCTCCGCAGAGGGATGAAGGAATGTGCAGAGCTGTGCTGTGACAAGACAAGCTCTCTGCTAATTTATAGCACCCACCCGGACACAAATTTCCATCTGCTTTTATCTCCTGTCTTGGAGAACTTGTCAGAAGTTATCATGCTGATAACAGAGGAACAAACAGCAGAAAGACACGGGACTTAGGGCTTTGGAGAGAGATAAGTAAACACTACAGGTATATCTGCCTAGGTCAAATTTTATGAATTGGGTTTACATACACAATAAGGTTTCTTGGCTGTCGCTCGGCAACTAGAAGTTTCAGCTCCCTCTATAAATCTATAGGATTAAGGCCTGGAGATTGGCTAGGCCACTCCATGACCTTAACCTCCCTGGCGGTATGATTATTTCAGATTTTTGGTGCTGAAAGCAGTACCATTATTTTGCATGGAAATTTTGCGTTTTATATTGTAGGCCTGTAATTCTTAGGAATAACTCACTTAAATCTGTCCAAACAAGAGTATAGTAGACATCTCGGGTAAGGTTTGAAAACACAAAATCCTAAATTATAATATATATGGAAAAAAAAAATTATAATACGGCCAGGGAGGTTAATGTGATTTTTCTTGAGCCACTCCTTTGTTTCCTTGGTGGTATGTTTTGGGTTATTCTCATTATGAAAGACCCATATTTAGTGTTCTGCCTGAGGTAAGAAGGTCCTTATCCAAGATTTTACAATACATGGCCCCATCCATTGGCCCATCAATGCTGCAAAGTCTGTCTGTTCCTTTAGCAGAGAAACAGCCCCGAAGCATAATGTTTCCACCTCCTTCCTGGACTATAGGGATGGTGTGCTTAGGGTCATAGTCAGCATTTTTTCTTCCTCCAAACACAGCGAGTCCCCCTCCTCAAGAAGGCACATGTACAGTCATGCCAATGAACATCTAAATCATTCAGAGAAGGATTGGGAGAAGGTGTGGTGGTCAGATGAGACCAGAATTTAGCTCTTTGGCATTAACACGATCCACCATATGTTTGGAGGAAGAAAAATGCTGACTATGACCCTAAGAACACCAGTCAGTCACAACAGAAGAAGGTGGAAACATTCTTTTTGGGATGTTTCTCTGCTAAAGGTACAGGCTGACTTTGCTGCATTGAGGGGCCAATGGGCGGGGCCATGTATTGTAAAATCTTGGATGAGAACCTTCTTCCCTCAGCCAGAACACCGACGATGAATGGGTCTTCCAGCAAGACAATGACCCAAAATATACAGCCATGGCAACAAAGGAGTGACTCAAGAAGAAGCACGTTAAGGTAATGGAGTGGCCTAGCCAGTCTCCAGACCTTCATCCTATAGAAAATTTATGGAGGGAGCTGAAACTTCCGAGTTGCCAAGTTACAGCCTAGAAACCTTAAGAGAAGATCTGTAAACAAGAGTGGACTAAGATCCCTAATGAGATGTGGGCAAACCTGGTAACTTACTACAAAAAAAAAAAACCTTACCTCTGTGCTTGCCAACAAGGGTTTCTCCACCAAGTACGAAGTCATGTTTTGCTTGGGGATAAAATACTTATTTTACTCACTGAACTGCAACTTCATTTATAGCATTTGTTTTATGTGTTTTTTTTCTCGATTTTTGGTAGATATTCTGTCTTTATCATTTAAAATAAACCTATGATAAAAATTATGAACCCTTAATTTCTTTGTAAGTGGGCAAACGTACAAAATCTGCAGGGGATCAAATAATTATTTTCCCACTAGTTTCCTTGCCTCAGGCTTGAGGAGAGTCTTTAAACAAAACGTGTTACACAGTAGTTGATTATTGGAGCAAGAAGGCATTTTCCTTATCCGTTTATATTCCTTGCGGTGTAATATTGGTAGTACCAGTGGTCACCATCCAATTGCACTTCAGGATACTGGGGTGAGTGAAAACAAATATCCTTTACGCTTACAGTCATAGGAAAAATCAGGCAGCTTAAAATTAAACTTGTATGCATAAAATGGTGGTTGTGTGGAAGCACTAGCTACTTAAATCCTTGCTGAATTTAGAGATCGCCCAATGGATTTGCCTACATGCTATTAAGTTCTGGATTGCTGCCAGAAAGAAATTTTAAAATAGTCTTACAACCCTGATAAGTGCTGTTGAGCACTGTGCTTTAAACCCCTTCTGCTCTGCTAACTGAAAATCCATTTACAAAGAATTTGATGAAGAATTTTCTTTATTTGTTTGAAGAAGACTGCTCTTGAAGTGAACCCTTCCCTTTTACTGAAAAGCAGCATCAAATAATGGGGATAAATTAGTTCTGTATCTCTCCACCCAGAGTCATAACTAGAACCCTCAGGGCCGCAGTGCAAGAAACCATCAAGGGCCCCCCTGACTCCCCCCCTTCCTTCCATCTGAGCCCCAGGCTTCCAGTTCTGGGAGGTCTTCCATGGACATCATCCCAGAACACTGCCTCCCGAATGTCCCATGCATCCAGCGCGCTCTGTATGTCCTTTGGACACAGCTGATCATGGTAAAGGGCCAATTCACAGCAGCCTTTTACCATGTGATCAGCTGATCACATGTAAACAGACTTGCCTGTCATCCTTTCCTCCCATGCTGTGTCTGTTGGAGAAAAAGAGTGCCATTAAACGGCAAGACTGTCAGTACATTTTGATTTGTTTATCAGTGCATCCCCATCAGTGCCACCTATCAGTGTAGCCTATGAGTGCTTAATGCCGCCCATCAGTGCCACCTATCAGTGCCTCCTCAGCAGGACTCTGAGCTGAGAGCAACTCTTGTACAGCCCAGAGCCTGCTCTGACTATTTGTTCCCCCACGTCTCTCGCATGGATGGGAGAGGAGAGAGCTGATCTGCTCCTTCTACTCCCACTCCTCTCCTCCTGTGTGCACTGCGGGAAGTGTGAAGCTAAGCAACTGGATTTGATCATTCAACTGCTGGGTTTCACATTTACCAGGGTGCACACACAGAAGGAGGAGGAGAAGATTGACTCTCTCATCTCCCATCCGTGCAAGGGAGGGGGAACTGTGCATGCAGGCTCTGGGCTGTATGAGAGAGAGCCCTGTGGTTATCAACCGCAGTGGGTTCTCCCCAGCAATGGTAGAACACCAGAGCCCAGATGTAAGTGCGATCTTTGACAGCCAGGTAGTTCTACCACTGTCTCCACCAGCTTCCATTGTGCACGGGGTGACATGATCCTCCTGTCGATGAGATCCCAGGGAATGGTGAGCACTCTATCTCACTAGAGACAAGTTTATTTTTGTTTATTTGACCAGAAGCATGTCTGTCTATCCTTGTGGATGATCCAGGCTGTAATGGTCAAGATTAAACCACCTAAGGTGATATTTAAAGAGGACCTGTTGAAGAATAGGAACGGTTGTTGCTGACAGGTCTTTAAAGGTGTTCTCTTTTCTTCACTCTAAAGTAGGCAGCTACTGGTTTCAGGTCAGTGATTACCAAGAAGTCTGCTCTGGAGCATGCACCTTTAAGAATAAGTCAACAAATGCAAGACCACCATTCCTCTCCTGACCCTTCAAACTACTAAAAATTGGGCAGTTGTACATCATTTGAAGCATAGGATAACACACAAGAAAAAATATTCAACAGAACTGTATTGAAGTAAATTACTGCACCAATAAATTTATTTTCTTATTACATGTCAGAATATATTTCCATCATTACAAACCAAGCAACTACAGCTTTATTATTTCTTTTTACATCCAAGTTTGCTAGAAGCTACACACATTTGAATGATGCAGATGAAAACAGATAAAACAAAAATACACAAAATGTATCCTGTGCCCATATTTGTCCTATCAGTGACCACATCAAAGTCCTATGATCAGAAAGACGGAACAGGGGTACAAACCAATACAAATTGGTGACAGCCCCGGACCGTCTTTCCCAGAAAGCCCAGTGGCAGTATGAGCAGGACTTCAATGCTTAAGAAGTGAACACAAAACAAAAGAATTAACAGAAAACCGATTTTTGCCGGGTAATAAAATTCTTTGGAAATTTTTTTTTGGAAACTCTGCAAACAATTTAAACTAAACCGCACTGCAATAAATTGTCAGGTCAACAGGAAGTAAAACCGTAACACAAGTCATCTGACCGTTCCTGCAGGTCTTCCTTTTGCTGAATAGTGGAAGAGGTGAGCTACATTAAATAGTATACAAGCCTTTCTCCTGCTTTATACTCCGGTCTCAAAAAGAGTTGACCTTATTGTAAGGCAATTACAGACTTCTTTAATTAAGCAATGTGCAAAGTAACTATTGATTGCCAGCATCCAGAATTAATCTTTTACGGATTAACTCCAGTAAACTGAATCCAATTGGTTGCTGGGGGTTATTGCACATCACTGCAGTTATTAAATTAGCCTGTTAGTGGCAGTTCCCCTTATATATGGTCTTATGATGCATGTACCTTTCAGGATGTCAGTTCGACCCTGATAAAGAACTATTAACTAACTGCTGCAAAGACACAAGCTTGATAATGTTACAGATACACCATGTGATGTCTTTTGCATAGACCTGAAAAGTAAAGTTATGTAGCAGATGTTCAGCACAGTAGAAGTGCAGAGTGTTTATTTAACAGACTCAAACACGCCATTTTTACATTTTAGAGACCAAGACAGTCACAAGGGCATAACATGAAGGCCCAAAACCCTTACTAGATAGTGTTCTGATGCTTCCATAAAGAGGTTTACAACAGGAATAGGCAATGTATTGTGCGGAGTTCCTAAAGCAGTAACACGGTTTCTTTGAAATACAGACGTTTCATGGATATAGTCCTGTACAAAAGACAGAAAAAAAAACCCTAACAAAAACACACAGGCAGCATGAGGCACACAATCCAGGTGTGTTACCATCCATCTCATTCACTTTACAACCACCCCATCCAACAGGAGAAAAAGAATTACAGGTGATAAAGAAACTATAGTAAGTTTGTGATCTTTTATCTACAAGCCCTGAGCTTTTTTCCCTATAACTCGTAGGTGAAAAAAGGCAAAAAACGCAAGAACGGCTGTATCTTGCTAGGTAAGTGCTTTGTGCAACAATGTCCATATAAGGTATTCATTTCCCAGTCCAAAGTCTTCTCTTTAGATAAAAGAGCAACAAGAACAAGTTGCCCCTTCATTTCCAGTAAGTTGAAGAAACCTTCTCCCAAATTCCAGTTGTGTGTAACGGTTAGATAGCTAATATAGCTTTTATTTTCCACTGTACATATCCAATGCAATCTCACCGCTATGTCCTGAAATGTTTCGGTGAAGTCTAACCATCTGGGTGTCATCTGGGTGACACTGTTGGGCTGGAAAAGCTGCCCGAGTTCCGTGATGGGTGAAATGGGATTCCAGGGGAGGATGGAGACAATTTTTTAGGACTGCATAGATCACCATTGTGCAACTTCCATAGGAGTTCTTCATTTTCCATCGAGAGCCGCTTGTTCGCTTTGGACTCTTTCTCTAGAGATCGCTGCAGAACCTCCTGCTCCGTAGACAGCTGCCTATAATGGCAAAAATTTGTAAGTTGATTTTGTGTATGGATGTAAAGAAAAAAAAAAAAAAAGATGAAAGCTGGATGACAAATCTGTTATAGTGGTATAGCTGATTTCTGGTACAGTAAAACCAATGCAGACAGCATGGATTCTTTTCTTCTCTATGGCTAACCTCATCCTTACTTCACTATTTGGTAAGTCACTGAACTGGAACAAGTATGCAGCCAGTGAAGTATAGGATCATCAGAGATAAACAATCATTCCCAGTCAGTGACTATGTGTCTAATAAAGCTAGGATGAAAATGGCAGCTCCAATATTTCTATTCTTGCAGTTTCTCTGTACGCAACTTGTGGTCTCCAGCTTTTCATTTGTAAAAAACATTACAAAAACACACACATATATATATATATATATATACACATACACACACATGAGCGATTAATATATGGCATGTGAAATGTGGTACTATTCTGCTATTGGTCCCCTCCGCATTTATGTCTGAAGGTAAAAAGAGCAGATCCCACTGGCACATGTCACATTAGAAAGGAAATCGAGATCTTCATAAGTGTTGAAATAATCAGGTGATACAATCACCCAGCTCTATCAGTAGTTACAGAAGTAGTTCTTATAATGCTGCTTTGCCAATTGTTCAGGTCCTTTGCCAAAATATTGATAAATGTCAAAAAAATTCTTCGAAATGTCTACAATATCAACTCACTATAAACACACCAAAGATGTCAAGAAAAATATAAGTGTGCAAATCTGCTTCATTATAACACTCATCTTGGGCACTGAAGATCTTGCACTTATCTATGCCAACAATTTACTAAGTATATAAAGTAAAATGTACTGGAACCAGTCAGCTACTGTGCACTACAAACCAGATCAATGTTTTACCTTGAGATCGCTATGTGATTTGCCATACGAGCTTTAAGATCCTCATTCTCCTGCTGGCATTTGTTCAGCCGTTCCACCAGAATTGTATTAGTCTCCACCTAAAAAAGAAAAAAACATCTTAAATGCAGGACCTGCCGGGTCAACCATAAATGGGATCTTGTGTTTGAAAAGGGCATGGGATTGCCACGTGCGAGTCTAATTACATAAAATAAGTATTCATTCAATGTTCTCAGAATTATGAGTGGAGAAGCATAAGCACACAAGGAATACAACAAGTAAATGTCACGGCAAGACCGAAGGAAAAAATTGAGTGAAATCCTGCATGGTTGACACGCCCAGCAGCATATTGGAGAAGCAGCGTGCGTTTTTGTAGGTCTGTGAACTGCATGAGTTTTCGGTTTTATTATTATTCCACCCACAGACAGTCACATAGAGAATGTGTTGCTTTTACAGCACCATAATAACTAATACAAAGAACAAGGCAGTACTATACTTTGCACTGCTGTGGAGGGCAGTCTCATTTACATTTAGCAAGCCATTTGTAGAATGCACATGACATCATGAAATAGAAATACCAACACTATGAGATCACTGATAGAACACCAGTAATAGTAGTATGAGGGACAAGCAGGTGCCACTGCTGAACAAGCTTCTAATGCAGACCAGGCAGGGAAAAGGCATATACTTGTTTACTTCCAAAGAGCTTGAGGAATCTTGTACAAAACATTTTATAATCCTCAGGTGACAGAAAATATTTAGTGCTGTACAATGTCTAACATTGATACAAAAAAGAATGGAAAAAATAGTAAACCATGACACTTGTTTGGTAGAGTGTGGCCTGCTATCATTCTGATATTTACAGTAAAGAACCAGGGGAAATGTCCAAAGGTTTGGTCATCAGCCAATCATATTTCAGCAGTTACCCTTTAGATGCAGGTTAGAAAAGTTAGAAAAGTTAGACGAGTGCTCATTATTTTGGAAGGGTGTTCAAAGGTTCCCTAGTTTTTCATTTGACAAAACATGGCAGTTAAAAGTTCACCTTTTAGAAAAAAATACATGCACATTTTTTTCCCCCCCCCAGATAAAAAAAAAAAAAAAAAGTGCATTATTTTTTTCTTTTAGAGCCGATAAAGCATTGCATTGGCGATCAGCTGATCAGCGGTGCCATGCAGGTCTCCTTCAGATTTGTCAATATATCTGTGTGGCGTACATCCCGTACAGGCAGGCAGATACACTAACCGGAAGAAATCAATGAACTACCATGGCGTAGGTAATTCATTGAGAACTACAAGCCAACAGCCACCAAGGATGTCGGGGATTGTAGTTCATTCACACACACAGCTGTGTGAATGAATGACAAGGCCGTTTGGGCGAAGCCCTGCACGGCCACGCTGATTTTAAAAAGCGACAGCTAGTATGGGAAACCATTTCCCGTACTGTTGCCACGGGGGGAGATGGGGGAGCAGGTAGCGGGTGGAACATGTAACATGTTCCCAAAGGTGAACTTATCCTTTAAAGCAGTAAAACACCCTAAAACAAAATGTATTGCATACCAGCTTACATATTAGATGTGGTGGCTGCATTTGTGTTTTTTTAGGATTTGCAGTTAGAGGGCTAAGACAAACGTTGTAAAACCCTAACAGGGGTTGCTTGCAATGGTCAGCTTTTATGTAAAACCATTATCTCAAAAGAAAAAATATACTACTGTGACTGCATAAAAAGGTTTTAATTCAGCTTTATTAGCCAAGCCCATCAAAATTTGCTAGTGCATCCAAACACTACCCTCTCCCCAGATTGACAATGCTGCTGTCCAAGGGTGATTATGTGGCTCCTCCAACCAGATTGGAGCTACCCTTAGATGCAGGGAGTGTAAGAGAGGAGGGACCTTTGTACCTCAAAGGACTCCAAGAAAGCTATTTTATTGCAAGTAAAACAATCTAAATTTCTCTTGAATGTCCAATGGGGGACATAAGAATTCTTAGACTGTCAGAACATGCAAAGTAGTCCAACAGAGATGAAGTGTAACTGCTGTTAACTGCATGCCCTCCATTTGGCTCCTGCAAAGCAGACAATGTAGGCATTTCAGAGGAGAAATGGCATAGCTGAGGCTCCCCTAATCCCACTGAGCATCCAGTGTTTTTGCTAGAGCAGTGGTTCTCAACCCTGTCCTCAAGTACCCCCAACAGGCCATGTTTGCAGGTTTTCCTTTATCTTGCACAGGTGCTTTAAATCAGTCAAGGGCTTGGTATTTTGGACAGCTTTTTTTAGCTAAGAGAAATTCCCAAAACATGGCCTGTTGGGGGTACTTGAGGACAGGGTTGAGAACCACTATGCTAGAGGATCGCTGTACCTGCAGACAAAACAGTCATGTTATCGAACCTAGAGGTCCACACTGGGCATAACCCTCCTACAACACACGTCCTGTAACAAACCACCTGGTGTAGGGACCACTCTCCTGAGTCCAGGTGCTGTTGATTGACAAAATTTGCCTGTTAATTGTTGGTACCTGGCAGAAGAAGTGGGACTACCTGCCCAAGACCAGATCTGAATTAGCTTTCTTGTCGCGACAATACTTTTGGTTCTTTACTGATGGTTGATGCACTCTACCACCATGGAGTTGTCCAACTCAATTTGGATGGAATTAACTTCCAGCAGGATGGCCAACCCTGCAGACACAACTAAATCAGCTGAAGTTTGAAGATGCTAATTGGAAGAACAGACTCCTCCACTAACCAAATCCCCTGCACTGACAAGATGCCCTGGACTTTTCCCCAGCTCGAAAGGCTGGCATCGGTCATAAGGATCTTTAAAATTATGGGAAGGAAGGACTTCCCTGATACCAAAGCCAGCTTCCTGAGCCACCAGGCAAAGAACAACCTGATCCTTAGTTGCAAATAAATCAATCTGTCCAGGGACATGATTGATTTGTCGCACGACGACAGAATGTCAGACTGTAGAGGTCTGGAGCGAAACTGGGCAAATGGAACTAACTCAAAGGAGATCATCAAGACTTATGCAAAAGTGGAGCGTTGAAGGGTTGGACTGGATAGCTAGGGCTGCTAAGGCTAGCACCTTGGTGAACACCAGAGGTACAGAGGAGAGGCCCAAGGGCAGGGCCACAAATAGTAGTGTGTGAAGTCCCCCCCATCAACGGGTAAGAAACTTGGATGCATTGGCAAGATGGGGACAAGCCGGTACCCACCTGTGATCTTCACAGAAGTCAGTAAACGTCCCAGGCAAAGAAGCAATGACACATGGTTGGGTCCGTTTGGAATTTCTGAATTCAAATGGAGACTATCAAAACTTTGCGATCAAAGATTGGACAGATTACCCCCTTTTTTTTTTTTTTTTTTTTTTAAAGAACAAGTTGGAGTAAAACTCCTGGAACCATTCTGCCACAGAAACTGGGGCAATAACACAGAGTTAGAAAACCAGAGGCACAGAGAGCCCCCACATAGAAGGGAACAGGAAAACCGCCTCAGCTCTGGACTGATAACTTAAAAAGGATTCCACAGACTTACAGGTTTGACATGAATAGCTGAGTTCTGTGTAAGCTGGAAGAGATGGGTAGTCACTGCCAACTGAAGGTCTGTCACAGACAAACCACCAGTATAGATAATGAACTAGGCACATGCACAACTTGGCCAACACTGGAGAGCGGACTAAGATTTCCATAACTGGCCTGAATATACTAGTAGCTGACAATATAAACTTCTAGAAAGTCAAGGCTGCCACAGAAAACACCACTAACAAATAGGAAAACCTGCACTTGTTTTCCAACTGTAGATATTTCAAGGATTTTCAGTATCTGGCATAAACCCTCCAGCACTTGCTGGTTGACCGGAGAGACTTCCAAATGAACAGAAAAAAGCAAAGCTAAAGAAAACAAGCCCACCCTACTGAGCACACTAGCAAACACTGAGGCATGATGCCTTTGGGTGGGGTTATCCTGTCCTGGGCAGGTTTTTTTTTTTTTGTTTTTTTGGTGCTAGTATTCATTTCTTCTGTAGGTGGCAGAATAACCCCAATAGTCTAAGAATTCTTGCTTCCATCAATGTACAAAAAAGAAATGTGCCTTGCATCTTATATGCATATCAGTAATGGTTTAATCGGTGCAGTTGCATAAACGTAAATTGTGCAGAAATATTCTGCTCACCCCCCCCCCCCCCCCACTCCAGTGCAGTGATATGAACAGTCAACTCAGACATCAATTTTTGACTAGAAAACAAGAGGAAAAGGAAGACGCACGCACCTGGTGCATTACCAAAAACACTTATTAAAATTGATAGCAAGAGAGGGTACTCACAAAATGGTGGGTGCACAGCCTGTGCAGACTATGAGAGTAAAATCTGACACGTTTCGGGGGCGCACCCCCTTCCTCAGAGCTTGGTTACCCTGGACTGTCAGACCCAAGGATATAAATGTTGTGAAAATTGTTGCACAAATGCTGCTGGTTGCGTTAATTGGCCACTGATTGTGATTGAACAATTGGGATCAATTTGTCAATCGTGAGCCAATATCACAAAATTGCCAATTTTTGACTGTTTGTTACCTACAAAAAATGTGTATGTTATACTCCAAGGGAATAACAGAATTGGAAAGGGACCGTTTACATTTCCTAGACCAAAGAAAACGAATGAAAACGCTTACCAATTTCTCGATCTGCATCAGTTTTTTGTCTTGTTGATGTAATTTCTCGTTTTTAATTTCCAAAACAGCCTTTAGACTCTCCAGCTCCTGTTCCAAATACATCACCTGGGGGTTCTTCTGCACAGAATAAAAAAAACTGGTTATTCCACCATGAGCAGGGTAACCTTGATTATTACTTAGCAAAAGAGGTGATCTGCTGGGAAGGTGTGTCACTACACCTCTCCAGCATTTCTAGAGAAATGGGAGTCCATGCAGATGAAGCCTTATCATTGAAAGTGAAAGTTCCAAATATTGGGCTGTCCTACAACAGTAAAATGGGAAATCTTCCAATTAGGGACACTAGTTTCCATTTACTTTTTTTTTCTATGGCACAGTTTAGAGAATCTCTCCAATGGAACACAGACCGCAAAAAAAAAAAAAAAAAAAAAAAAAAAAAAAAAAAAAAAAAAAAAAAACGGGTGTTGACAGGGGTTGTAACCCTCCCTTATTCTATCTAAAACTAAAACCAAAAAGAAGTTTTGCGGGACTGTGCAGGTAATAGTCGCAGAATTAGGTGTAAGAATTGTGATTGACAAGCTGTAATAGATTATACTTCACATATACAATACAATCACATTGGATTGGAAAGGAAATGTTGCATGCAACCCAGTGTCCATTGTTGATTGTATTGTATATATGAAGTATAATCTATTACAGCTTGTCAATCACATACCTTATGCATGATATTTATGTAAATTTGCACACAAGCCTTGTGTATAGTTTTATACATTAAGTCTTAATAAAATATGTTTTTTATTCTTACACCTAATTCTGCGACTATTGCCTGCACAGTCCCACAAAACTTTTTTGGTTCTTGTATGTCTTGGGATGTGGTGATGTTCGCAGACGGGTGGATGTCTCAATATGTTTGCACGCTGAAACCCTCTGTTTTTTATGTAAATCCTATCTAAAACTAAAAAAGTGTCTAACAAAGTCTGTAACTAACAGTGCTTACCATCATCCCTAAAACAGCACCCCTTACCTTATCCTGGTTATACAACATGTGAGCTAGTCTCAAAGAATCCTGTTGGATAACCAGCCAAGATGTAATGCCTCCGATACAGTACCAGTAAATTGCGCATTACCCTACTGCACGGTTCAGGTCGTTTATATCCATTCATTTTTGCATCCACCACAGCAGCATACTGCAGGCCAATTAGACTATGCAGTAGCATGCCGAGTTGTTATAAGGGGAACAGGTCATAATAACTATGTAGAGAGGATCAGGAAGGCATACCAGTAGAGGAAATACTGACCTGGGTTGTTTTGTCTTTGGATTGTTTTCTTTGTTCTTCCTCAACTCTTAATTTCTCCTTTAGAGATTCATTCTCCCGTCTCAGTTCCTCTATTTTTTTCTTGTGAAAGGAAGAAAGGTAAATCTAAAGTTTAGGTAATTCATTAA
Source organism: Glandirana rugosa (assembly GCA_018402905.1). Classification (NCBI taxonomy): domain Eukaryota; kingdom Metazoa; phylum Chordata; class Amphibia; order Anura; family Ranidae; genus Glandirana; species Glandirana rugosa. Next base: position 637,025 of record BLSH010098745.1, on the reverse strand, counting down.
AAAAGTAGAAAAATAGATGAGATGTAATAAAAACAAACAAAAAAAAAAAAAAACCAACCAACCTCTAGCTCAACTTGTTTTGCTTTAAAGGAGTCTTCTAACGCTTTATTCTCACGTTCTTGGCTGTCTTTAAGATCTAGGGAAAACAATGAACAGGTTACATATTCAAAAACCGCAAAATTAATATAATAAAAATTGTAGAAGCATTTTCTTTGTAATGAAAATAAAAGATTTGAAGGGATCCAGTGAAGAGCTAAACATAGTGGGCTGCTACTTAGCCAATACATTATCCATGGCATTTGGTGGTTAATGATTCCTGGCATTTCACCAGCATTATTCTTCAAAAGGCAAGCTACCCCATTCCAGCTAAATCTATCACTGAGAGAAATTACAGTTAATGCGATTCACAGGCTTAAGACCCCTCGAGGTACAGTCAGAATAATGCAAGAGTCAATGGTCCCTCTTCCACCAAGCGCTGAGGTTGAATAAAAATATATTTTAACTGCCAACTACGTGTGATTCATACTATCAGCATGAGGCAAAATATCATACCTGTCAAGGACTTGTCATATTCTCTCTTTATGTGGTCTATATCCTCAGCATGACTAACTTCTGCTGCTAGCCTGTAGGTTTCATGAGTGGTATTCAGATCATCAACCTGTAAGCAGTAATACAAGATATTTAGATTGATCACATTTACGTGTATGCACAGCTCAACTTGTTTTTGTTTTTGTTTTGATAGGCAGGCCAATCCTCTGTTTATTTTTTGCTGTCTCCCCAATAGGGAGTTTTCCCTCAACTTCCTGTCTTGGAGACTGGGAGGGAATATTAGTGGAAATCTTACAAAAATAAGCAGAATTCCCAACGCAGACCATCACCACCTGAACATTTCTGCCCACTGGATGGTTAACAGTCACTGCATTCACACCTGAGCAGAGACACTTTCAGGTGTTTTTGAGTGTTTTTCAGCGTTCACGTTGCAAGCATATACGAGTATTTTAGAAGTGTATCAGAAGCGTTTTCCATGTGTGTTCAAGCTTCGGGCTTTTTGTTTTAGGTAATAGAAAGCACTAGGGGGAGGAGATTAAAGGTGGAGAGCTGCTGTTTGGCAAGAAAGTGTGCATTAAAACACACGTGCCATGCGTTCTGGCATGTTTCCAGTGACATCTTTGGAAGCAAAAATACTCCAATATGCCTGAAATTTAGCTGCGGTACTTTAATTCAGTGACAGGTGTTCCTCTACAAGTGAAAAATGCTCAGATGCGAAAAAGGCCTATTGAAAACACTGGGATTTGGATTGTTGAGTGTTTTGATGCTTGAAGCTCAAAAATGCTCAAGTAAATGGGACCTTACTCTGGATGACAACTAATGTTTTAGATCAGGACCTGTCCATCATGGGCAGGTCACAGGTAAAAAGCGAACACATCCCTGATTTTCCAAGGATCAGTGAATGGTGAACCGCGGTCCAGGTCACTGTCTTGTCCGGACTGCCGCAGTCACACTGCTATGGTCTTTCCCCCAGCCTCTGCTGATCTCATCCTCACAGCAGAGCAGAGAGCAGGAGGCAGCACAGTTATGGATGGAGGGTGGGAGTGGGAGCTGTCTTAGTTAACCTTTCAAGTTAACCAGCAGGTGAACGGTTGCTAGGACACAGGGCAGTCCTACCAATCAATCATCAGCTTGTTAATATCAAAAGTTAACTCCGGTGGCTCACTCCCCCCCCTCTGTCCAGAACTGTGCTTCCTCCTGCCTTTCCACTGAAGTACACCTGTGTAAGGAAGGAGAATGAAGCTAGGACACTGCTGTGTGCGTGTGGTGGGGGGGCTGAAAGATGTAAAGGGGGGAGATGTTGCCCCCTCCACACAGTTGGGAAGGGGAGGGGGGGGCAGAAGACACTACTTTATATGTGGGGCTGTTAGAGTATGCTGCCACGTTGGCAGTGGACACTGCATTGGGGAGGGGGGCGGCACAGGACACTACTGTGCGAGTACAGGAAGGGGGTCAGGGGACACTATAGTGGGGGGGGGGGTTGGTTGAACAGAGGACACTACTGTGGGGGGTAATGTGAAGGGGGACAGAGGACTCCACTGACACAATATAGGGTGGTTTACTAAAACTGGTGCAACTGTGCATGGTAGCCAATCGGCTTCTAATTTCAGCTTGATCAATTAAGCTTTGACAAAAAAAAAACCTGGGCTACACCAGATTTTCCACTTTCCAGTTCTAAAATCAACTCCTGTGTGTTCTTCATGCTGTCTTTTTATTAGGGACTTGATAGTTAAAATAGAAAAAAAAGAAAAAAAGCGGCGTAGTCTGGGGACCTTTGATCTTTTCCATGTTATCCAGTTAAATTTCCAACTCCCAAAAGTTGCCATTTTAGATTTTCCCTCACTTTGTCTTAGTAACAATGATTGCTAGGACAAACATAAGTGCGTTTCCCCAGCAAAGGTAACAAAGTATTAAATAGTTAATGAGGGTCTCTCATTCACCAAGCAAAATTCACCTTCTCCTGAAGCTCATTCTTGTACTTCTCGGCTTCCTCAATGAAGATGGTCTGTAGTTTCTCGCACTCTCCTGTGTAGAACTGCTTGAGCTTCTCCTCGAGGTCAGACAATTCAGCAATGTGCTCATCCTTCACCTTTTGTAGGATGCCCTCATAAGCAATCAGCAGGTCATTCTTCTCCTTTTCTAACGTCTCACAGGTACTGGATGCAGATACTGCACAAAAGAAAGGCAAGATTTCAGTTGAAATCTATTTACGGTAAACATTTTTAGGTTTAAGCTCATGGTTTATGCCTTCTCAAGACAAAAAAATACAAAAAACAAAAAAAACATTACAGGGAGTATGTGACTGTTAAACTTCATAGGATCTTTATATATACAGGTTTAATCATTCCCTTTATGGTAATATGATCAGCCTAAAGTAAACCTAGATAAGAAACGGAAACACGTCAAGTAAGTTCACTATGTGTGAAACGCATTAGAAGGAGCCCAGGTGGGTGTTCTGCTTGGCACTACAAACCCCAACAGTGAATTTCCATAACTGAACCTGCACCGGTGTTGGGTCTAGAGAGGATATGAGGATATGAACTTCTCCGCACAAAGTAAACCTGGGTCCTGTCACTTCTGAAAACAGGCAGTCCTTTTGCTGACTTCAATAATCTAAGTCACTCAGCATAAGTAAGCAGATCACCAAAGTTAGGCATAGTCACAATTTATCTGCATGCAGGTTTGGAATCAGTGACAGTAGTGAAGAGCATCAGAATGACCGCTAGGCAGCAAACATGTTCAGAAGGTCAGAGGTTTTGACTGGTTTATCTTGGCAAACAGGTATCTAGTGTTCTCCTTGTACTTGGCCATTCTTTTGTGGCTCAAAAAGACCTTTGTTTTCCACCTATACGTGTACATACATTTAATAAACAGGATGATGAACCATTTATATTGTAATGTGCATTATTGGCTAATTCCTGTACCATAAGACAGAAATGATTCAAATGTTAATTAGCACTCTTGCTTTGCAGACTCCAGGTGCTCCTACATCCTTCTACATTTCAAAGATATACTTGAAGACCAAATGGGTTTGTAGGTGGTAGCTTCTTTAGAGGACAGGGCCTGATGCGAGTGGGTTTATAATAAATTTGGGTTCAATACTTTGGCCCTATATAACTACTGGAAACTTAGGCCGGCCATTAACTGTTTGAATCCCGGCCGCTCCCTGCTAAACTAGCTGAGATTCGAGCCGTTAACGGGCAGGCAGAGTGCACAAAGTTGATTGATCGATCAACTTGAGTACAACCAGCCTGCCAGATTCTCTTGCAATTATTGATAGTGGCTGCTATAGTCGCTAGCAATAATCGCCATCTTCTCCTGGTGGAATCAGCTTCCCCCGCGCCGTGAAGATAATTGCTGATTCTCTTGTCAACACTGTGTTGATGGGGGAATCATGCAAATATATTTCCTGCAACCACTTGAAATTTGCACAGTGTATGACCCGCCTTAGCCAAAATAATCCAATGTTCAGAAGACACCATTTGAGAGTTTAACTCGTTATACAATCATACTGCTGCACTGAGTCTTCCACGTCACACATGGTGCATGTAGGGTTTGCAAGGCCTCACTTATCAAAATATTAGAGTAGATGTTGATTCTCTGAATACAAAATGAGCATAAAAAGCTTTCTTGCAAATTGATCTTCGTTCTGATCAAAATATCACCTCATTAATGGTGGCAATTATAGGCGTGCGCAGGTGGTGTGCCAGGTGAGCCTGGGCACACCCAAATCACTTGAGCGGTGCAGTTTCCCCTACTGTCCGGCCCTCCCCTTGTGATGTGCCCCCTCACCGCAGTGCTGCTTGCTTCCCTCCTTTCCTCTTCTCTCCCCCCTGGCTGCTGCAGGAGATGTTTCAGGATGGAGAGTGGGGTAAGGGGCTAATCATATAACTTACCAGCCCCTTCCATTTCCAAATAAGAACAGTGAACACACTCAATCCCTGTGTTCAAGCATAACTAAAGCATAGTAAACTGATTACTATGCTTCGATTTGTGAATGAACAGGACGCCAATCAGCATAGAGCACCTCCCATTCATTCACTGTCAAGTGCAGCTGAGGCTGCAGAGAAAGACATGTGTGTTTGGTGCACACCCTAATGCAATAGGCTGCGCACACCTATGGTGGCAATACAAAAATGTACACCAATTAAGATATATTTGAGTCTGCTGATTATCTGCACACATACAAAATGAAAACCTCTCTGAACATAAATGTGGTAAAGGACTGTATGTTCTAAGCACAAGTTATCTTGTGCGGACTTGTCTTCTATACTGCAGTTAAAATGCATAGAATGGAATTTATCAGAGTAGAATTGCCTCGCAGCAGTAATGAGTGCACTTGTGTCAAGAAAAAAATCAAGGTAAACCTAAAAAACAATTTGCATCACAAACATTCAATAAAAGCCTGCTGTGCTCTATTAACAGCCGCCATCTTTTATATTAAATCTTTATTACCCCCTGGACAGCAACCGAAAATTCCCAGCCAGAGTGTAAGATTTCCCATACTGGTTAGTGAAAAATAATGCCAGAATGTAGCATTTTCCTATTGACTTCACTAAGGAATATGGCAAGCAGCAGTGATTGGTGAGCATTGGGTGAATAAAACAGCAAAAGGTCTTAAACCTGTCAAAAACTTGGAAAATCCCAATATGACACACAACCCTAGTGAAGGCCCAAATGATCATCAGGCCCAGTGATTTGATCATCTGAACCTCCAATACAGATCTCAACCTCACCACTTTCTGTAGTGTTCAGCTCAATTCTCACCCAAACCTGACACTCCTCCTGTACTTTTTTCCCCCAAAATTTAGGAAATTGTGAGCTGCAATAAACATTTTAACATAAAGATGCAGTTATTTTTAACCACTTCAGCCCCGGAAGGATTTCACACTTTAGGACCAGAGCACTTTTTGTGATTCGGCACTGAGTTGCTTTAACTGACAATTGCGCGGTCGTGCGCGGTTTTTTTCCATCGGTCTTGGCCGATTTATATTCTTCCTCATATTTTTGTTAAAAAAAAAAAAAAAATCGCATTCGGCGTTTGATTGGTTTGCGCAAAAGTTGCTGCGTTTATGGATGAGAATTCATTTCTGGGGGGGTTTTTTTTTACCAGTAATGGTGGCGATCTGTGATTTTTAGCGGTACTGCGATATTGCAGCGGACGTGTCAGACCATTTGACCCTTTTTTGGGACCATTGGCATTTATACAGAGATCAGTGCTATAAAAATGCACTGATTACTGTGTAAATGCCATTGGCAGTGAAGGGGTTAACCTGCAGGGGGCACTCTAAGGGTTAACTGTGTTCCCTGGGCGTGTTTTAACTGTGTTTGGGCTGCCCTGGCTGGGGAAAGGGGATGATCACGGCTTCCATATACAGGAAGCCTGTGATCACTGCCCTTCCCCCTCTGAGAAAGGAGATCCGTGTTTACTTACACGGACCTCCATTCTCTCACCGCGGGGGGGCAATCGCGGGTAGCCGGCGGCGATCGAGTTCACCGCACCCGCTCCCTGGCCCCCCCCGGACACAGTGAGTGCGCCTCCGGCGGCGCGCACGCGCTCACAGCACTAGTTATCGCAGCGGCCGTTGTATGACGGCGGTTTGCGATAACGAGCCACTCTGTTGCCATCTTACTGCGGTTGGCAAGTGGTTAAGTATATAAAACAGTCTATTGATTGACTTGACATTTGGTTTGCACTTAAAGCGGTTGTCTACCCATCGATTAGATAGTGTCACAAAAGAGTTAATATTCCCGGCATGCAGGAAATGCTAGCCGTCTCCTTGATTGTGCTCTCAACCAAACTAGCAAACCATCCAATGGCTGGTGTCATAGCTGATCACATGTGCAGCATCATGGTAGTTGCAGATTAAACAGAGGCCAAGATGTCAGCTTCCTTAGCTGAAAATGAAAGGAGAGTATACAACCACTTTAAGCAAATCCCACTTATGCATTTTGATCACATGCTCACATATTGTATTTGTTAAGGCCTAATTAAGTCCTTCTAGCTATACAGATATTCCTTCATTACTATGTGAACAGAATACATTTTACATAGTAAACACACGTGCACAGGAGAGGACTAGGTCCCTTTTAATGTGTATGTTTTTGTCAGAAGAAAAAACCCTCCAATAAAAAATTGAGCTATTAAAAAAATATGGTCTTCCTGAGACGGCACATAATGAGAAACTTAATTGCATTTGCGTCCTCATGTGAAACAATAAGAACCTCTCTTGAAAAGAGACATTTAACCACTTCCCGACCACCCTATGCAGAATGCCGGCCGGGAAGTGGTTCAGTTATCCTGACTGGGCGTCATATGACGTCCTAAGGATAACATGCCGGCGTGCCCCCAGCATTACCAATCTAGGTAAAGCGCTTCCATCTGAAGCACTTTACCATGTGATCAGCCGTGACCAATCATGGCTGGTACTCGGGTCTGCAGACCTAAGTAGAGGAGAGCCGATCGGCTACTCTCCGGACGGGGGGGGGGGGGGGGGGGACGTGC
>BLSH010098745.1:618383-629961 GCA_018402905.1 Glandirana rugosa | reverse complement strand
GGGGTTGTGCTGATGGTTTATCAGCACAGCACCCCCCTAGGATCATCACACTAGACCACCAGGGGGCCTGCCCAGGGACCACCAGCAATGTACCCACCCAGGACCACCAGGGAGCAGACCAGGGACATCCAGGGAGCCGATCTGGAACACCAGGGAGGCCACCCTAGACCACCAGGTAAGGGGCACAGTTCCCAATGCGGATGGCACTCAGTGCCACCTTCAGATGCCACCCTAGACCACCAGGGAATGGACCCCTATCAGTGCATCTGTCCACCAGTGCACCCATCAGTGCGTACCAGTGCCCCTATCAGTGCCCACCAGTGCCACCTACCAGTGCCCATCAGTGCCGCTTATCAGTGTCCGTCAGTGCTGCATATCAGTGCCACCGATCAGTGTCCGTCAGTGCTGCTTATCAGTGCCACCTAACAGTGCTCATCACTGCTGCATATAAGTGCCTCATCAACAGTGCCACCTCATCAGTGCCCGTCAGTGTAGCCTCATCAGTGCCCATCAGTGCCCATGGAGAAAATTTACTTATTTACAAATTTTTGTGAGAGAAACAGAGAATTTTTTTTTTTCAAAATTTTCAGTCTTTTATTTGTAGCGCAAAAAATAAAAAGTGCAGGGGTGATCAAATACCACCAAAAGAAAGCTCTATTTGTGGGAACAAAATGATAAAAATTTTGTTTGGGTACAGCGTCGCACGACCGCGCAATTGTCATTAAAAGCGCAACAGCACTGAAAGCTGGAAATTGGTCTGGTAGGAAAGCGTTTTAAGTGCATAGTATTGAAGTGGTTAAGAACCTTAAATATATTTTATTACATGGCCAATCTGGGTTTGTTCAGGTTTTCACAGAATTATTTCACATCTCCTGCCATTCTGTACAACACATGGCTCAACAGGAGGAGACAATGGAGTAAAGCTGGCTACACATTTTTTTAGATTTACCTTAAACCATGTAGTGCAAGAGACTGCCTGATTGCATAAAATTTGAAAGTGTTTAGGTTTGACCTGATATTATATGGTTTTGGTAAATCTAAAGGAATGTTGTACAAGAAAGTTGTATAAAAACTGTATAGTGTGTAGCCAGCTTAAGGCAATGGAAACCCATGATGAGCATTTCTGAAGTACAGCCAAGCTAAAACTCCTCCTTTTCTGATCAGTATAGGTTATGACAGGTGATTTGTGACTTTGGATTGCTTTTAAAATGAAATGTTCAATGGATAAATGTATTGTAGGTTAGCACAGCACACTACACTAAGTAGAGAAATTGGACAAAATTGATAATTGATCTATAATCCCCAATCAGGTTCCAGTTTTATGCTCTGGCAAAATGAAATAACCAACCTGATTGGGTATTGACAGATTAGTTACTTTGGTTCTCATTTTTCTTTTCTCTACAAGCGGCAAACTCCTCAAAAATGGCAAAAAAGTCAACAATCTATATTACGGTCACTTGCCTTAATCATTAAAACAGGAGCAACAATCCTTTCCATAACATCGCTTCCTTTTAAATAGAAAATTCGGACTTCCTGCTATTGACAAGTTTATGTTCAAAACCAGGAACAAAAATAGAACCAACACCTACTTGAAAATATCAATCTCTAATTATTTCCAGAAAATGGATTCCACAACTGTATACTGCCAAGGAGATTTTCAGGCAAAGAAAAATTGAAAGATCCCTCCGTGCATCAACATTGAAGCTGGAGGCGAGCACCACTTGGTCTTTATATTGAGAGGATCCGTTCTGACAAAACTAGAAAATCGATCCTAGCAAACATCAGAATAAGGTATGCGAGGATACCAACTGCACAGGACAAATGGATGAATTCAGAGCCATTAAGAAGACCCCTGAGGAAGCTTAAGGTGAACTCAGAGTGAAGATTTGTTATCTTTTAGGGAATATCTAGAATTGGTTAATTGTGCCTAAGCAGGACCCTGAAATATCCACCTTTGCTTTTAACTTTCCCTAAAAAGGGAACTACCTGACAGGTGACACTGCATTGCACACAGCCTCATAGCTATATACACTCACTGGCCACTTTATTAGGTACACCTTACTACAGGGCTTGACAAATTTGCCTTGAATCTAGGAGCCGGCTAAAAAAGTTAGGAGCCAGTTTTTTATAGCGTAGTGTGGGGTTGTCAGCGCCCCCCGGGGTAAGACAAGTAATTTGCGCCCCTAACCCTAACTTACTCACAGCAGAGCAGCCAGTCAATAACTCCACCATTACATCAGGGTTATAGGCTGCCCAGAAAGAGTGACACTAAAAAATCTGTTATGGGGGAAACTCATTATGCCGAATGCATTGTGACTGCGGCATGTAAAACACCCTCTCATCTGCTGCCTAATGGAGCTTAAGGGTGGCAAAAACATCTCTACTGCACATTATTACCACCCGACTTGCACATCTAAACAAAGCCTTAGTGACATTGTAAATAAAATACAAAAAAAAGGTGAAAAGTATTCCAGTGCTGCTGATCTTCTGCTGCCTCTTTGCAGCCACTTCCTGCCTACATGTGTGTCCCCCACAGTGACTTTTCATTGCTCTGGTGGGTTTCCGGTCACCATGAAATACTGGAGCCCAGCTGCACATAGAGTGGTAATTGTTGATGGTACACAGGGCTTTAGCACAATTTTGTTGATTAGAATAAAGGTCACGTTTCTCGTGGTGTAGCATCAACTTTCATATTATACAAAAAAATAATGGGCTAACTTTACTGTTTAGTTTTTTTTTTATTCATTAAAATTGTATTTGTTTCCAAACAATTGCGCTTGAAAGACCGCTGCGCAAATACCATGTGACATAAAATATTGCAGCAACCGCCATTTTATTCTCTAGGGTCTCTGCTAAAAAATAAATTATAATGTTTGGGGGTTCCAAGTCATTTTCTAGCAGAAAACACTGAATATTTAATTGTAAGCCACTAATGTGAGAGAGAGTTTAGTCTTTAAATGGTTAAACTTTCCTGATAGCCCGGAGATCATTGCTTGGAAAGAAGATACATTGTTGTGTTTATTCTTCTAACTCTCAACAAACATTCCAGGCAGCCTGTTTGTTACTTTTCTTCATTCTAAGTAGAAACAAATATCCCGGGCAGCGGCCAAGTGTAACAGCTGTTAGATTAAGCAGAGAACTCTAGGCTCTCGCTGAATCTGACTCGCTGTTTTAACATGGGGAGAGCAGGAACGGCAGTCACTCGCCAGGACGCGATTTCTGGTCGCCATGGCGACCTGGCGCCTGGGGTTTGTCGAGGCCTGCCTTACTAGTACTACAGGTTGGACCCCGATTTGCCTTCAGACCGGCCTTAATTCTTTGTGGCATAAAAACAACAAGGTGTTGGAAACATTCCTCAGAGATTTTGGTTCATAGTGACATGATAGCATCACACAGTTGCTGCAGATTTGTCAGCTACACATCCATGATGCGAATATCCCGTTCCACCATATCCCAAAGGTGCTCTATTGGACTGAGATCTGGTGACTGTGGAGGCCATTGGAGTACAGTGAACTCATTTTCATGTTCAAGAAAGCAGTTTGAGATGATTTGAGCTTTGTGGCATGGTGCATTATCCTGCTGGAAGTAGCCATCTGAAAATGGGTACACTATAGTCAAAAAGGAGTTAGTGTCAAAAATAATACTCCGGTAGGCCGTGGCGTTTAAACGATGCTCAACTGGTACGAAGAGTGCCAAGAAAAGATCCCCCACATCATTACACCACCCTAAATCATTGATACAAGGCAGGATAGATCCATGCTTTCATGTTGTTTATGCCAAATTCTGATCCTACCATCTGAATATCGCAGCTGAAATCGAGATGCAAAGCCCTCACTATCAAGCTTACCACCTCCATACAGAGAAAATGGAGAACAAGTCATGGCAATTCAGCAATAGGAAAAAGATTGACTACTGGAGCCAACGGGCGATGCTGGTCCTTAGCCCTTAGCCTTCTTTCCATGTTTTAGCACAATTTCCAAATGACAAATCCTCTTCAATGGGTCAGTCGACCCAAAAGTGATTTCAGCTATGGGTGGAGAAAGCTAGATCTGGGCATCTTACTGAATGTCATTTAGGTATTGAGAAAAAAAAAAAAAAATCACATCTTGCTGCCATACTGCAATTCTAGATTCTGTCCCAATCTACTTTAGAGATTTTTTTTTTGTGCATCTCAGGACCGCTTTGAATTCTCCAGAATTTGAAATGAAATGACCCAATAAACAGAGTGGGATCAACTCAAAATGGTCAGAGCAGTTGTGCAGGAATTCAAGCGCAGATCATGCACCAACAATGTCACTGAAAGATCTAAACCAGTGGTTCTAAACTCCTGTCCTCGGGACCCACTAACAGGCCAGATTTTAAGTATTACCTTGGGGAGATGCAGACTAGAATACTGCAATCACTGAGCAGAAAATGATATCATCTGTGATGTATTTCAGTTATCCTGCAAACCTGGCCTGATAGTGGATCCTGAGGACAGGAGTTGAGAACCACTGATCTAAACTCTCCAGTGTCTAACCCTGGCTGTCAAACAGGCAAGATTTTTTTTTCCCCCATTAACTAAAACTGGACTAAGAAGCTCTAGCTGTACTGCAGCAACTGTGCAATCTTCTAGTCAGGCCTTAAGCTTAAATGCACTTTTTAGAACGAAAAAAAAAACCAAAAAAAAAAAAAACCCAAAGAAAATAGATTACCAAATGAATTGCCATCCAAATGCACTCACATTAAAATCCTCAGCACTTAACAAAACCTTCAGCACAAATGTAGCAATTACCTACATAAAAGCCTATCCATTTATTTAAGTGGATAAAGGATAGTAACGATATTTAACGCCAATCAAAATATTGGCGAGCACAAATAATTTGAAATGCCATCTCAAATTTCTCATTAAAATGAGAAGCATTTGAAGAAAAACCCCTTAAGAAAGATTACGCTTTAGTCGTTGGTTTAAAGAAAACCTGTCAAAGCAAAATACCTACAAGAAAATCTCAGCTGAAGTTGCTGTTCTGCCTTGCGGGATGCAGGAATATCATGTGCAGTAAAGCAGATTCGAGTCAGTGCCTCTGTGCCATAACAATAGCAAGTCCTCATGACACTGCAGCTTTAACATCAGGACTGCCTGTGAATAGAGCTTGTACAGCTTATTCCACAGTACTAGATACAGAAGGAAATGCTGGAGATGACATATGCCATGGAAATTACAAAACAATCTGTGGCAAAACCCATAGTCCCTGGGTATAGGCTTTAGAGGTATAAGAACCATTTTTGTGGGCACACGGTGAAAAATTCAAATACAGCATTTATCATATCTACATGAATGCAACTTGTGGTATTTTGCTGCCAGCCAATGACACTGAGGCATACTTCATTAGGGCCATAAATAGAATATTGATTTTGAATTATGTACAGGCTGGATTGTGCCTATACACTTTCATTTCAGATAAAGTGTAAGGTAGTTTCTCCTCTTTTTTTAGCTTTGTATTACTGATTCTCTAAAGTAGATGTCAAACAGTTGGCTTAGCTGAAAGATCCCAGATTATCATCTATGGAGAATGGTTTGGTCCATCTTACATACTCCATTAACAAAATAAGTTTTCAAATGTGTCCTATGTACTGCAAATGATTATTCTATGCCGCATTAGTTACCCTTCATCCCTCATTTTAGAAAGCCTTGCAGGCAGCATAATCAACTTCTATTTAAAGCGGTTTCCTTCCTTTAAACAAACTGCTTTTGCTCTAAGAGAATAGTACACACTTCTATAACATGAAATTCAGAACATCGAAAGGCTCATACTACTGAAGTTTATATTCTACACATACAAGAATAAACCTCCAACTGGGGCCATCTATCAAGGCAGACCCAAGACATGAAAGGCAAAAAATGTAGCAAACTTGACGTTGACCTTCAGAAACAAACACTGACTATCTTTCTGCCACCAGGATGCCAGTAGAGACTTGAATATAGAAAGAATTAGTATAGGAAGAAAACAAAAAGGCACATTTTTTGATGTACACACATCAAAAACCTAAAACTGGGTTTCTTTACAATATAAAATTAGTTGAAATCTACTTCATTCCATACAAGGCCAGAGGACAACACTATTAAAAAATGGTAAATGTAGCATGTAAAAGAAACACCTACATGTCCCTATTCCAAATTCTCTTGTCCTAGATTCCCATTTGCAGGCCCATCTGGTTGTAAAAGAATTTTAACGCTTGTGTAGATGGTCAATTCAGCACTCTTCAGCTGTATTCAGATTGCATTTGAGATGCTTCTGACTATATTCTGATAAACTCTGGCCGCGTTTGCTTCCTATTGGGTTGTATGGGGAGAAATGCATTAAAACAAAATGCATATGTACACAAGCAGTTAAAGCAAGCTGGAGAACCAAGAGGAGCAACAAGGATATACCGACTGGTCTAAATCTACCTAAAGACAATGGACAGTGGCAGTTGGAATGAATGTTTCTACCTACAAACGGGAGCACTTTGAGCCCCATGAAAATCCAATCTGAACGTTCCCTTATCTGACCATAAACAGCCAGATTTGGTGACTGCTCTCCGATGCCATTATTTAGGTTTATTTGAATGGAGCAGGTGAGGAGTGATAATGGCCAGACATTACTAGCACCATTTCCATAACAGAGTTACTATGTCCTCTGGTTTCCTCCCACATCACAAAAACAGTGGTAGATTGAGTGTATTCCTCTGAAATTGGCTCTAATGTGCATTAATATGGAACTAAAAATAAGATTGTGGGTTTTTTCGCAGAACAGGGAATGCCTCCATGCACTTTGTACTGTGCTACTTAAAATTGTTGATAACATGTACTGTAAATAAAAGGAAATTAAGTACCAGCTACAAAACTCTTAATATGCCAATTTTGGATTTCTTAGAACACTTAGTTGTACTCAACATATTAAAACAGGTGTGCAATGCATACAAACACAAGTAAAGCTTTTAGGAGCTGTCCGATGGGTGATACACATTTAAAAATATGCAGTATCAATGTAGCACAATAGGAAATACGATTTGATTTTACAAATTAGAAATAGCAAAGTATTGTATTCTTCCAGTCATGAGCATCACTAATAATCTAGATAAGAACTTTTAACTATTAAAATTAAGTAAGTGAACAGTAATGGAGTTGCCCAAAGCAAGCATGTGCTTTTATTTTCTAAATGCTAGAAAAGTCGACTAAAGCTGGAATTTGATTCCCAGGGGCACTTTTTTCTTTGCAAAGCCAATTCTGTAAATCATAGTTCTAGCAAACATTACCATTTTATACATGCTAAAACAAGCCTACTCAATGAAGGCAAATGTTAAAGTGTATGGCAGCCCCTTGGAAAAACTTGCAGAAACAAAGCTGTCTCCTGGTTCATTCGCACAGCTAAGAACAGGTTGGAGGTCACACTACTTTGTCTGCCCGTCATCCTTGGGCAACATTATAATGTAAGTACATTAGCCAGAGCTGATCTCACTAAACTCTGCTGCCTGGATTTTGTCATGGAGAAGTCTTCCTAATTATCTTGTTAAACTACAGTCACATTAGCGTACATTAGAGATTAATCCATTAGGCAGAATGAATCATATGATTCTGGTACTCTGCTTACCCCCATGCAGTACACAAAGTTCAAACAAGGATTTAAAACTGAAGACACTTAACACCTTTATAACCAAACATATTGTGGAGAAAACCCATGGACAAAATGCATGCTAACCAATGACTGACCAACCAAAGAAAACGGAATCTCCAGGTACAAATGACTCCTTCTTGTGTATGAGGTCATTATGTAGAAAATTTTCGGTCATCAACCCCTGTCCCCATATGGCCCAAAAGTTCAATAGAAGCAATCTGAAGCATATTTCATCACATATGTGCAGTGATACAGTGTTCCTCATGTAAAAACCGAACCTTACAAGGGCCTGATTCTTCTGGAAAGAGCTCACTGCATAGCCATGAGGTCTATTTTGCTTACCAAAGGAAGTTTGGGCACATTTACTACTATGTTTGCAAGTTGTGATATCTCGGTGGTTTGTTATCTCTTTTCAACTCTAAAGCTGGCCATAGACAGATTTTCTTTACTGCAACCATGGGTTACAGAAAAGAAAATTGCTCAAATTCCCCATCAACAGTCAGTGTTGATGTGAGAATCTCTCCCGTGGAGCCATTGTTTTCTCCTGGCTGGGGGGCGCGAGGAGCCATCCCAGTCAGAAGAGCACAGTGATTATGGCTAGCGGCTATAGGTGCTGACAATAAATCGCATGAAACATTCAACAAGCTGGCTGTACCCAAGTTGATCAAATCAATTACCTTGAGTACAACCAGCCTGCCCATACATAGTTCAAATATCGGCCGGTCCCTGCTGAACCGGCTTAAAATTGAGCCGTCTCTGGCTGGCTTAAAGGGGAACTAAATAGAGGTAGACCGATATGGGTTTTTCTCTGGCCGATGCGGATGCCGATATTTAGAAATACATACATATATCACTATAGAGAATAGTGTTTGTTGTGGGGTATATATAATTATGCTGTATGATGCATATATAGTGGGGTGTACATATAACAATGAGGTGTTATATGTATAATGTGTATATATTGTTTAGTGTATATATAATGGGGTATGGATCACTATGGAGAATATAGATATATCTATCTATGGAGAATTGTGGGGTATATAATGATAGGGTATGATGTGTATATATAGAAGGATGTAGATATGATGGGGTGCTGTATTATGTATATATAATGGGGTGTAATGTATGTATAATGGACTATGGAGAATTGTGTATACAGTAGGATATATATATATATATATATATATATATATATATATACATATACACACCACTATGGAGAGTGGAGTATATATAATGATGGGGTATGGAGTGTATGTATAGTGGGGTGTAGATATGATAGGGTGTAATATATAGATAATGGGGTATGAATGACTATGGAGAATGGTGTATAAATAATGATGGGGTATGGTGTGTATGTATGTGATGGGATGTATACACACACACGCGGGATGTCCGGTTCCCCCCCCCCCCCCATTCCCCAGGCTCAGTGTGCCCCCCTGCACATAGGTTGGGCCCGTACATGGCTCTCCAGGGGCCCCCAGGCCTGCTCAGCGCCCTCACTCACTCATCTTTCCTCTTGGCTTTGAACACATGCCCGTAGGTGCCTCTTCCAACTCTGCAGCCTTGAACTCAAAATCGGTCGATGCCAATGAAAAATAGCCAAATATTGGTCCGATCTATAGGCCAACTGATATATCATTCTCCCCCTAGAACTAAACCCATCAATTTAAGTTCCACAATATCGCTACATTCCTGGCACGTGCTAGGAATGTAACTGTCACATTGATGGTGCTCTCAACCAAACTCTAAAACCATCCAATGACGGACCACATGTGCAGCATCGTGGCAGTTGATCAGAGGGCAAAGCAGCAGCTACTTTGGCCGAAAACAAGGCTTTAGTTCCACTTTAGGGGTCCATGCACACTAGAAGAAGAAAAAAATTCCAGAACCTCGGGAAGAAAAAGCATCATAAAAATGCTCACAGTAACTCATATTGTACAAATGTTTATGAGCATTTACGTTTACACGTGTTTTTTTTCTAAAACATTCCCCTTTGCTCATTTTTTGAATGTACACTTAAAAATGCGAATGCTCCTAAACATCACTATTTTTTCTCTTCTCAAATATGCGGTTCTGTGGGTTTTTTTTCTTATTCCTCTGAAAATATGCCTGAAATCTCTCAAATGTGCATGGACACATAGGCTAACAGAGCTGCTTTTACAGGCTGAAGAAAAAAAAAAGCAAACCTTTTTACTCAGTGTACATGGACCCTAATAATGAATTCTTTGTTACAGGTTTGCACAATTGACAAGGCGGTTGCTAAAGGGGTGCTACCCTCCCGGTAAGGCTTTACATTTTATATTTTCTAAAAATTAAAGAAGTGGGAACACTAACCCTGTAATGTTTGGAAGAGTGGAGCTGGAAACCATAGCAAAGATCTCTCTGCTGGAATCAAGAGATACAATAATCCATTAGCTAGCTCAGACTACACCCATAGGCAAAAGATCACTTTTGGGTAGAATAATTAAACCTTGGTAGGATATAAATTGTGCTTTATAAAAGGAGACCCATTTCTGAAATAACAGAGAGTTTACTGTTCTTCAATATCAAATTGGTTTTGGATATTAAAATAACTGGAAAGAGGCACACAGCATGCATACAATCATAACAAGGGCATACTGTAGATGGCATACTTGAAATAACATCAGTTTCCACAAAATATTGAAACTACTACATACCATACATATCTTTGAATGTTGTGAATAGACATTTCACATCAGATTGTTTAACTCCAAGAAGTGCTGTGCATTCACATGCAGAACTGAGAACTGCCTCATACAAATGTGATCTGCACCTTTTTGCTAAAGGTCAGTTTTATGAAGACCAGCAAATAGTCTTGGTTTCTAGACAACCAATCAGGTTGACAGCAAACATTTTCTCCAACCAAGCCATCTAGATTACAGACCATCACACGTTGTGAGCTTTGGGTTGTTTAAGGCCAAGCTAAGGCTTGATATAAACTTTTTGACAACCACAATAGATGGCCCATTGCTTGCTATTATTGGGCTGTTTCAGAAGCAAGAGGGCAACAATGATTGCCTCTGGCAGTCAGAGAAATGTCTTAATGCCCAGATTTTTCCACTTGATGTAGAATCTTCCAGTAAGTGCTCCAAATCCTACATTCTTTAAAGCAGAAGTGCAACATCTACTCAACCCTTGTTTTTATAGACAGACCTACCCATCTATGGACAGCCTAACAATATACAGTGCATTCATAACGTATTCAGGCTCCCTTCACTTTTTTCCAACTTTATGTAGCAGCCTAATACTACAGTCGCTTAAATATTTTTTTCTCATTAATCTACACTCAGTACCCTATGTCAAAACAGAATTTTAGAAAGGTTTGCAAATGTATGAAAAAAGAAAGACTGAAATATCAAATTAGCATAAGCAGGGCTCAAAATGTCAAGTCCTGAGCTACTAAGCCAGGCCTTAAGAGTTACTCGCCACCTGTTGCCCCATCCAAACCATACTCTGCCCCGCCCCGAATTCCACCCCTAAACACGCCCTTGTAAATAATATTATGAAATGACACTGTTAAATGGTTTATTCTGAATGAAGATACTCCAATTACACACCCTCCCACCTTAACCTCCGTGTATCCACACAAACCCCCCCCCCCCACATTAACCTCATAGAAGTAAGTCTTATTTGGTAAATTGTCACAGTAAAGTATTATAATAAATGTTCCCGCACAAATCCCCACCTTAAGCCCCGCCCCGTCTCATACCAAACCTACCCCGTTGTCCACCGCTCATTGAGAATTCCGGACCGAATCATCGAGTCCTGAACTGTAAAACTCGGGACGAATACGATTAAACTATAAAGTCAGAAAGAAAAAAGTATGTAAACGTTTGGAAAGATTTTAAGACAAAACTGTATCCCATGACTCACATCTAATTACTCTTTTTTTATAAATTCGCTGACATCATAATCCG
>BLSH010098745.1:588496-615877 GCA_018402905.1 Glandirana rugosa | reverse complement strand
TGCCTCCAATTCCACCCCCCTTTCCAGCACACCTATGCCTCCAATTCCACCCCCCAATCTATCATACCTATGCCTCCAATTTCACTATCCCTCCCCCCCAATTAATCATATGGTATGATAGATTGGGGGGAGGGGTATGGAATTGAAGGCATAGGTATGATAGATTCGAGGGTGTGATTCAGACCTATGCCTCCAATTGCACCCCTCCAATCTATCATACCTATGCCTCCAATTAAGCCCCCCCGACATATGTGCTCTAAATCCACCCCCTCCCCTTACTCCCAGCAAACTTTTTTCAGTCCCCCCATTCAATGCCTCCAGAACATCACAGCAGTTCTGCAGCCACGGGGGTCAGGCATCGGTGCACACTGAGGGTTGACCGAGATGGTTTGAGCCCATCCACTTAGGACTGCCTTGCAGAGACATGCACAGTATTCCAGCCCCTGGAAGCAACCCTTCTCCTCCTCCCTCTACCCACACATCGCCGCATTGTAACAGGAGTTTTTAGCAGCGCTGGACAAACTCTCAGCATGAGCATTGTAACTATTTTTACCAGCCACCTGGGACCGCCCTTCTTAGATGTGCTGCAGGAGGGAGGAGGAGAAGGGCAGTTCTAGGTGGCTGGTAAAAATAGTTACAATGCTCATGCTGAGAGTCTGTCCAGTGCTGCTAAAAACTCCTGTTACAATGTGGCGATGTGTGGCGGGAGGGAGGAGGAGAGGGGCGGTCCCAGGCAGCTGTAGAATTCTAATAGAACTGTCTGCACCGTGAGCGTGTGTGTGCGGCAGGGGGGCACTGATTATGCACTCCCAAATACTGCACAGCCCTGTACTACTCTCACGACTCATGATTCCACTCACCAAATGCGAGCAGGCAAGTGGAATTTTTGAGGGCTGAGCATAAGTAGTCAGACCCTTTGTGTCAACAATTGAAATGTAGCTGAGGTACTTTCCATTTCTCTTAAACATTGCTGAAATATTTCTACGCCTTGACTGGAGTCCACCTGTGGTAAATTTAATTGATTGGGCATGATTTGAAAAAGGCACACACCTCTCTATAAAAGGCCTCACAGCTGACACTGCATACTGTATCAGAGCAAAAGCCAGGAGGTCAAAAGAAACACCCCACATGGCTCAGACACAGGATTATTGCAAGGCACAGATCTGGGGAAGGCTAAAAAATTTTCTGCTGCATCAAAGGTTCCCAAGAGCACTTTATAATTTTCTAACGGAATTAGTTTAGCACAACCAATACCCTTCCAAGAGCTAGTCACCCAGCCAAACTGAGCAAGTTACCCAGTCAAACTGAGCAATTGGGGCATAAGGGCCTTAGTAAGAGAGGTGGCAGAGAACCTAATGGTCACTCTGACTGAGCTACAGAGATCCTGTGTGGAAATGGAACAAAGTTCCAGAAGGACAACCATCACTGCAGTCCTCCACCAATCTGGGCTTTATGGCAGTGTGGCTAGATCGAAGCCTCTCCTCAGTGCAAAACACATGAAAGCCTGCTTGGAGATTAAAAAAAGCACCAGAAGGACTCTCAGACTGAGAAACAAGATCCTTTGGTCTCATGAAGATTGAACGGCTTAGCCTCAATTTGAGATGGTATGTCTGAAGGTAACCAGGCACCGTTCATCGCCTGCCATCCCAACAGTAAAAGATGGTGGTGGCAGCATCATGCAGCGGGGGTGTTTTTTTTTTTTTTTGTTTTTTTTTAGCAGCAGAGACTTATCAGGGTTGAGGGAAAGCTGAATGGAGCAAAGTACAGAGATATCCTCAATGAAAATCTGTTCCACAGCGCTCAAGACCTCAGACTGGGACGAAGGTCCCACATTCCAACAATGCCAGGCACACAGCCAAGACAACACGGGAGTGGCTTAGGGACAACTGAACCCTATTGAACATCTTGAGAGAGACCTGAAAATGGCTGTCTACCGACGGTCCCCGTCCTACCTGAGTGGGCTTGACAGGATTTGCAGAGAAGAATGGCAGAAAATCCTCCACTCCAGTTGTGGAAAGCTTGTCAGGTCATACCCAAAAAGATTTGAGGCTGTAGTTGCTGTCAAAAGGTGCATCAAGAGAGTACTGAGCAAATGGTCTGAATACTCAAGTAAACACGACTTTTTTTTTTAAAATAAATTCACAGGCATTTCTAAAATTCTGTTTTTGCTTTGTCATGATTGGGTACGGGGTGCAGATTAATGAGAAAAAATGAATTTATACAACTGCATTAGACTGCAACATAATAAAATTGAAAAAAGTGATGGGGGTCTGAATACTTCATGAACACACTGAATATCTAGCCAATAAATATGAAGTGGACCTGTCAGATTCAACCACATTCATCATACAACCTGACGTCTTGGACCCATCATATTTATGATGCACCATTTTGTACGCAAATTATTTCTTCAGAAGGTATGTGCACTTGAACATATATATTGAAGACTTTCACACAGGAAAACAATTGGTAGGGCAGAATCACCCACATCAGCCTGAACTCTGCTGTATGTTATGGCTAGTTTATAACCAGTGAAACAACTGGACTGCTTTGGATACCACAACTCCCCTTTTTCTTTGCAGGGCCTAACATATCAATTTATTACAGCCTGGCAAACGCAATTTCCTTAACTTAATTGTATTTTGTTGTTAGAAGCAAAACAAAAATCGGGAAATAGGATTTCAGTGGATGTCAGATGTGTATTGCTTTCACCTCACTTGCTCTTTCTGTCTGGCTGTAGCTGAATTCATGACCTTAATGTCACCGACTGTTACATCACAGTTGGTAAAGTTAACCAAGCAAAAGCCCACAACAAAAAAATCTTCGGATAAACATTCACTAGCCAGCTAATTGACAAATAAATTGGGTCACTTCAGAACCAATTTGCAGAATTAAAATACATACAGAGGTCTGAGTGTATGGACAAAATACTTGTACTAGAGGGGCTAGTTTTATTTAAAGAGGAGTTCCACCCAAAAGTGGAACTGCCGCTTTAAGGGAAGGTGACTCCCTGACATGCCACAATTGGCATGTCATCTTTTTTTGGGGGGGCGCCCTGTTTTCAGGGTGACAGGTCCACCTCTCCTAGAGCCGCGGCACAGGAAGGAAGTTCACCTCCCTCCCACACCCCCTCGGCGATCTTCACAGGTCCCAGAAGATACGCTGGCCATTCACAAGGCCAAAGCCAGGTGCCCACACTTGTGATGTTGGCGCCGCTGAGGGAAGTGGGAGAAGAGCGAGCCCTCGGGCGACCACATCGCTGGAGCGAGGGACAGGTGAGTGTCCGATTGTTTAAAGTCAGCAGCTACACTTTTGTAGCTGCTGACTTTTTCCTGGGTGGAACTCCGCTTTAATAATAAAAATAGTCATGGATTTAGGCTTGTAGTGACAAAGCGAACACTGCAACACTAACTTCAAGGTTCCATGCACACTAGCTTAAAGAGGTCGTAGACTCTATTAAAAAAAAAAAAAACCTGCAAGTCAAAAGGCATAAGGAGCCAGTATGCATCAAATACTAGCTCATTATGAAATACTTACCTTCGAACAAAGCCTTCCAGAAGGCACCCACACACCTCTGAGAGGGCTGACATCTTTCCCGGAGTTACTTCCGGGTTAGCAGGGTGGCTCCGGAACAGAGTGGCTGGAGCTACGAAGACGTCACTCCCGCACATGTGCGAGAAAGCCACTGTTCATGGCACAGGGCTCGGAAGGACCAGCACCTGTGGTCGTTTCTTCAGAGCTCATGTGCCAGTGAGGTCACTGGCTGCATGCAATGTAAATATCTCCTAAACGGTACATATTTAGGAGATTTTTACACTACCAATAAGCAAGCCTGATTATGGGCTTAAATGTTAGAAGACGTTTACTTCCTCTTTAAAAAAAAAAAAAAAAAATTTCCAGAGAAGCAAATGATATCCTGTGTCCATGCATGCTATTTTAGTCTAGATGTGTTTCTGAAGCTTCAGCATTTAGGAACAGCAAAAAAATTTTTTTTTGCATTCTTGGAAGTGATTTGCCAGCAAAAAAAAAAAAAAAACAAAAAAAAAAAACAATGAATGCTCCTAACTGCTGCTAAAACGCTGGCTCAAAACGCTATGAGCATTTTTATCCAGCGTTTTTCTGGCATTTTTTTTTAGCTTATAGTGTGCATGAAGCCTTAGACCTCATTTAGACTTCCTTTGCTGTCTAAAGCACAATCCATGCTTGGATCGCTCTTCAAACAGCAATAGACAGGGAGTGACGAGGTGTTGTATTGCCTCCTTACTTACTGCCTGTTTTAACCTCCTAATTATTAGACAATCACGCATTGTGTGCGTTTGCAGCGATGTACACAGGAAGTATAATTCCTGAACCTCATACAGTGTTCCACTAGATGTGAGGGCAGTCTTACAGACATCAATGAGAAATGATGCGATTATGTCCACTTTAGCAACCTAACACCAAAATGTGCATTCAGTTTCCAGTTGGTTAAAAAAAAAAAAAAAAAAAAAAAAAAAAAAAAAGCTATAAAAGCTGCCAAAAAATGCAAATACAGTTCAAGACAGGAAAATCTGATATCTTCAAAGTGCCATCCACAACAATCTAGATTTAGTTTTCACTTAGAGAAGATAAGATTGTAGATTACAGTTCCTAAACTTAGCTAGAGTAGGCATAAACTTGACACTGGCTCCATTATAAGCTGGCGGCAGTGAGAGCTCCTAGTACTGTAGCTGCTTTTGGCACCCCTCAGTGCCCTGGCACTCCATACCCTGCTCCATATATAGATTTCTGGTAATCTACTCATATGGAAGGATACAGTGGGAGATAGATGGTGTATACCATGAAACAAATTCAAATACAGAAAAAAATTGTACATCTATAGAATGCCAAGAACAAAAATAATTCCAAGAATAGATGATGCAAGAAGCATCTGTGGTCAGTACAGAAAGAGCCCCAGCACAGCACACCCATCATTTGGGAGTGTTAGCTGGGGTCTTTAGAAGCCCACACTTATACACACATACAATGGCCAAAAAGCATCTGATGTGCATTATTGGGCGGGTAATGGGTTGTTTGCGCTGCATGGGGGCCCCTCCGAGGTTGGTCATAAAAAGCCCAATTAAAAAAAAAAAACACACACACACTGGATTTTAAGCATTGCCAGCCACTACTAGGACATTTTTGAGTTCCTAGGGGGAAATGAGTGAATGAGCAACATGAACGCTCACCAGGTCAGAAAACTACACCAAGTAGTCTGTGGTGTGTTTCTTAGGTGCAGGGCAGTACTGAAATCATTTAGGCCGGCCATAGACGGTTCGAATTTCGGCCAGTTCAGCAGGAACCGGCGAGATTCAAACCATGTATGGACAGGCTGAATGTACCAAGTTGATCAACTTTGGTACAACCAGTCTGACAGATTTACTTGTGTTTATCGCTGCTAAAGCCGCTAGCAACAATCAATGTCTTCTCATGGCAGGGACAGCTTCCCCCACACCGGGAGAACACAATTTCTTGGCAGGAGTGTCTGTCAACACTGTCTGTGTTGATGGGGGAATCATGCAAATTTTTTTCCTGCAACTTGTGGGTGCAGGAAAGAAATCCGGGCTATCTATGGCCTGCCTTATGGTGCCTGAAATTGCATACATTAGACAGGTGTCTTTGCATGTTTGTGTACATAAAGAGTGAAAAAGGAGGTGGTTCTGCTGGTGGTGGCTGTCTTGAGGGAACCAATAGAAACCTGCAGTAAAAATCTATCCTGCCTAATTGACTGTTCCCTGCCTAGGGAACATTGGCTAAGGTAATGGAGAAGCCCTACAAAGCAAAGTTCCTCTGATCGGACTGCTTACAGCAAGGTGATCAGTCTCCATTTTCTGCAAGAAATTCTGTAACTAGCATTATAAAGTACTTTTGAAAATGTGATTGAAGATACTGACACATGCTCCATTGAGTCCTTTTTTAAAGCAGTCCATGCATGGAGTGAAATTCATCCGGTTCAGCAGGGACCGGCCGAGATTCGATTCATATATGGGCAGGCTAATTGTCTCCAAGTCGATCAATCGATCAAGCTGGGTACAACCAGTCTGTCAGATTTTTTTACATGCTGTTAGGCTGGCAGGGGAAATCCTCCTGCCGAGCAATTGTCTGATTCCGGCAGGGGGTGGGGGGTAAAGATTCAATCCATGTATGGGCAGGCTGATTGTCTCCTTTACATGCAGTTAGGCCACAGCCATACACAGAGCGAATATACAACGGGTTGCAGGAAAGAAATTTTGCACTATTTCCCCATGAACTGTGCCGACAGGGGAATTCCTCCTGCTGAGCAATTGGTGGTGGGGGGGGGGGGAGAGAGAGAGCTGCCCCCGCCAGGAGAAGACAGTGATTATCGTTAGCGGCTATAGGAGCCAGATAACCACAAGAGAATCTGGCAGGCTGTACACAAGTTGATTGATCAATCAAATTGGTGCCTGCCCAACAACCGTTTGAATATCTACCTCAATAGATATGATAAAATTAAATTATAAACTGTTGACTAGGTGGTACTACCTTCCATCCAAACTACACAAGGTCAATTCAGCATATGCCCATATTTGATGGCCGTGTCCAAGGATCCAGTTATACTGGCAGAAAGGTTTAAACATAAGATGATCAGTAATCCCAAAATTGGGCAATGCCTATTTCATGCTACAAGTGAGACCAGGAAAAAATACAAAATGTCTAGCATTCCTTTTTTGCTGAATGCAGCTAAGGTATTGGAAATTGAAGAAAATACCAACTATGTTGGAATGCTTTAGAGAGGTAGATAGAACCAGAATGGAAGAACATATACATTTACAAAATGATTCCTATTCAAAATTCTATAAAACTAGGAAAAGCTGGTTTGAGTTCAAACAGTCTTGGGTTTACATAGGTTATGTGGGTAACGAATATGTATCGGCGGAGGAAATCCCATAGTATGTAAAAGACAGTTGAGGAATGAAACAAGCCCTGTATGGCTGTATTGTTTCTTGCTACCCCGCATTTCCAACCCCCCCCCCCCTTTTCCTCAATAATTTTGGTATAGTGAATTTGCTCAGATAGAGAATGCCCAGAACGGGCTTGAATGGGATAGGCGCCATTTACACGGGACGCTGTTTCAACCTCCCCTTTACATTTTACCTTGACAGCTAGAAACCGTTGTTTTGCCACATTTAGCCGCGTTCGCGTCTAGGAGCGTTTTTGAAAATTAAAAAAACTTTCTCTTCTTCATTTTTTTTTAAAAATGGAAACCCACATAAACAAAACGCTCCTGGACGTGCGATACCGCGTTTAGGCACGTTTACAAGCTGTTTGGCGTTTCAAATGCCTCTGAACTGGCGTCTGAACCCATTTTTTTGCGTTCTAAAAAAAGCCTCTAAACTCAACTGCCTGGAAACGACCTTAAACGACCCTGTGTAAATGTATTGATAAGATAACAGAGGAGAGTTCAGGGGCAGCTGAAAAAAACGCCCAAATGCCTCTAAACATCCATTTACCAGCAGCAGCAGTGTAAATGAGGCCTAATTATAAGGGAGGGAGGGAGGGATAAAGGGGACGGGTATGGGAGTATGGTGAGGGGAGGCAAGGGCAGTACTGTGGAGATCTAACTCTCCCTAGATTATCACAAATGTTTTTTCCTTTTCCCCTATGGTTTTTGGCACAGGTTTTTTTTGGTTTGTTTTTTTTTTATGACGTGGTTTTTTCACAACACAGGATGTAATGGGGTGCTGGAGGGGATTAAGTGGGGTGGGGAATATGGGGAGCTTAGACTACCTAGAGAAAACTGGTAACCCCTAGATTTTTCCAGGGGGAAGACTCGCTGGATGTATCTCCACCTCTCGTGTTACCTCTTGCCTCCTCTCCAGGGAAGAATTCAGATTTATATATTGGGAAATGAGAAGGTTCTAGGAGATGCACCTTTTATATATGTAGGTCACTGTACTTCTATTGGATTTGTGATTTTAACATCTTTTGTAATTTACGGTGTTTTTCATGGCGATATATTGTGTTTTCTAACGCCTTGTCAAATGAATAAAAAGAAAAAAAAAGGAAAACCCAAATCTGGTCTGGTTCCTGCTGAGCCGGTGAGATTTGAACCATGTATGGCCGAGCCTTACTGCCAGCATCGATGATTATTGTGTTCTGCCAGCCAGGAAGACTCCCCCGCAGGCAGAACACAATAGCGTTAGAGGAGGCATTCCCCCATTAACACCGACTGTATTGATGAGGGAATGGAGCGATTTTCTTTCCTTCCACCCATGGTGGAAGAAAAGATATCAAATCTATAGGTTGCCTAATCTACATTATCATGTTTGAAGAACACATTTGCTGACTCAGGAGTCTAATTACTTGGCCATCAGGCTGATTCATGGGTTTTTGAATTACTTTCTAATCTCAATGCATGTTTCATGTCAATGACTTAAACTAATAAAGCCAATGAGCAAGCGTAATAACCAGACAGGTGAAGGTCAATGATGGCAGCCTTTACTATTCTCAGGATAGGTTACCTCCAGTGCAGTGGTCTGCAGCCAGTAGCTGGACCTGCTACTTCCAATCTAGCAATTGCTAATGGCAGGACATAGTCCATACCACCCCTGATGTATTCTATACTTTTCTACACACCTATTCTACCTACATAGACCATGGAAGTCAGCAGTCACAGAGCGCTGACATATAACAAAGGCACAATGACCTCCAGTTTCATGATAAGCAGCTTACACAAACTTTTTGCTTTCCCACATCAACTGTAGAAAGTAAACACTGGAAACTGTAGTGCATGTAAACCATATACCGTGCTACTTGTAGGTCTTCTTCCCATCTCAGAATAGCTACTTCATTATTTCAGGCCTTCGTAGGTATTTCCAGACATTTCCCCAATGCTTTGCTATGGGTGGAAAATATTCTGTCATGGGTTTTTTGTACGTCTTTAAAATTAGGATAAGGTCATATGGAAACAATATTGTCTTGCAGATAAGAACTGTTCCATCTCCTACAGGTTCAGCTCTCAGCCTTTCTACAACTAAGAGCCAAGATTTAGCAAGATATATACTCTGTTTTCCACTCACAGCCACATCCAGCAATACCCTTTTTTTTTTTTTTTTTTTTTTTTTTAATCATGGAACAAAACTATTTTAAAGTAATACTAAAGGCAAAACTTTTAGTTTTAGTTTTAGATGTGTAGAGGGATTGGAACACCTGCTAGTTTTTATTGCGTTCTGTGCCACCGTTAAGGAGATTCACCCCTTCTATTGGTCCTGTTTACCATTATCAGTTAAAGTGAAAGTAAGAGAAATTACCCACATTTTGGGCTGTCCCCTGAAAAAGAATAGAGGGGAAATCTGGGTACACTAGTTCTGGTAACCTGGGGATCCCCAAAGAATTCCCTTGATTTCCTCTTCTGTTTGGCTATGGGATATCAATGTGCAGGGAAATCTCTGCAATGGGACACAGATAGTGAAAAAAAAATCTGACAGGTTATCATAACCCTTTCTTGCTCTATCCAAAATTAAAAAAAAAGTTTTGCCTATAGTTCCAATTTAAGGCTCAAGAGACCAGCAGCTATAGGAGTAGGGTTAACCACTTGCTGACTGCCCACCGTAGGATGGCGGCAAAGTGGTTTGATATCGCAAACTGCTGTCAACTGACAGCGGCTGCAAGATCTCGGGTCATGAGCACACGCGTGCCACCTGTGGCTCGCTGTGTTCCGGGGGAGCGGGTAGGGCAGACTCGATGTCCGCGCCAGCTACCCGCAATCGCTCCCCCGCAGTGACAGAATGGAGGTCCATCCGATCTCCGTTCTGACAGGGGGAAGGAATGTGATTGCAGGCTCCCTGTATATGGGAGCCATGATCACTCTCCTCCCCCACTCAGCCCAGCCCCCATACAATTAGCAACACACACAGGAAACACAGTTAACCCTTAGAGCGCCCCCTGCAGGGTAACCCCTTCCCTGCTAGTAACATTTAGGCCTCATACACACGGGCATTTTTACAGCCACGTTTTTTACAGCTCTCCATGTTATCCAAAGGTCCCATAAAAACACAGACATTTTTGAGCTGTAGATTGAGTTGGCGTTCGTGAGCTGAAAGTAGAACCCATGGCCAGCGCGTTCCGAGGCTGTAATGTTTTGGCGTTTTTGACGCCGACGCGGCAAAACTCTCACTAATGCCGCACCAACGTTAATTGGTGTTTTCAGGTTAAAAAATAGCAGAGGAATTTTTAAAAAAAAAAAAAAGCCCATTGACGCAGACGCTCACTAACGCTCATTAAACGCCGATGCAAAACGCTGAAAAAAAAAACGCAGATTTTTACCTGACGTTGGGCTCGACGATTTGCTTATTTTTTTTCCTACGCCCGTATGTATGAGGCCTTACACAGTAATCAATGCATTTTCATAGCACTGATCACTGTATAAATGTCAATGTTCCCAAAAAAGTGTCAGATATGTCCGCCCTAATATCGCAGTCCTGCTAAAAATCGCAGATTGCCGCCATTACTAGTAAAAAATAAATACCCCATAAATTAACTATCATTCGTAAGTGCAGCAACTTTTGCGCAAACCAGTCAATATACGCAGATTGCAATTTTTTTTACCAAAAATATATATAAGAATATAAAATCGGGCAAATCCGAAGAAAAATTTTTTTGGATATGTATTTTAGCAAAAAGTAAGAAATAGTTTTTTTTTTTTTGCAAAACTGACGCTTTTTTGTTTATAGGGGTGATCAAATGCCACCAAAAGAAAGCTCTATTTGTGGGGAAAAAAATGATGCAAATTCCGTTTGGGTATAACGTCGCACGACCACGCAATTGTCAGTTAAAGTGACGCAGTGCCGAATAGCAAAAAGTGCTCTGGTCCTAAACTGGGAAATCCTTCTGGGGCTGAAGTGGTTAAAAGAAACCAGAATACTACAAAGCTAAAATACTACTGGAAATAATGAAGGGGGGGAGGGGGTTAAACTTACTACTAAAAGGTACAACTAAGCACATGTGAGTCAATGAAGGAAGAGTTCTTTAGTCCCCCCGCAGTACAAAGCAACAATGGTCTGTGAACCAAGACACAGATCCAAGCTTCAACACTAAACAATTTTCTAGGTTACAAATCTAATGGCAATGACAACACTTACTAATAAATGCACGGTAACATAACCTAGAAAATGGAGCAAATATATAAACATTTACCGATATTGAAAAGTATGTCCATCTTCTCCTAGGTAAAGACCTGCTCTCCGGACACTGACTGACTTGTCTGCAGACATCTATATACTTCAAGGTTTGTGGACATTTTAATCTGATGTGCAATGGAGATAAAGTAAAGAGGGCAGCCACTTCAGTAGCCTTGGGGCAAGTATGTGAAGGACTAAAGCATTCAGGTTTGTATAGGGATTGTTTACAACACTGGACTTGTGGTGATGCCAATTTCATCAGTAAATACATGCATGTTATGCTGGCCATCAATGGTGCAAATTTCCACCAAACTAATAAATTTACAAACTGCGACTGCCAGTGTTTCATCAGAATCAGCGACCTGTCAGTTTAGGTAACAGAAGGGACATTCACCGATACCAGGTTTGCTAATCTGACAGAACACCTGCAGTGAGAAGGCAGCAGTGGACATCTTACTACACCCAGCTATGTCTTGAATTTAACAGTCATTTTAGCAATAAAGTGAGCGTATATAAATAAATAAATATAGTATATTGACATCTGTGATGCTGTTTGGAGGTTTCATTTTGAAAGCCTAAAGCAGTGGTTCTCAACTCCTGTCCTCAGGACCCACTAACAGGACAGGTTTGCAGGATAACTGAAATACATCACAGGTGATATAATTTGCTGCTCAGTGATTGCAGTATTGTAGTCTGCATCTCCCCAAGGTAATACTTAAAATCTGGCCTGTTAGTGGGTCTTGAGGACAGGAGTTGAGAACCACTGGCCTAAAGTGTTAGCGCTGAGCAGTGCAGGGTGTACCAACATGGCCTCTGCCACCTTCCTACTGCTGGCATCCAGCTGCTTTCAAAATGTATCAAAACAGCATCAAAAACATGAACACACTTTATATACGCTCACTTTATTACTAAAATTACTGCTACATTCAAGACATAGCCAGGTGAATTATTATGTCCGCTGCCGCCTTCCTCTGACTACAGGTGTTCTGTCACATTAGCAAGCCTGGTAGCTGTGTACTACACATGCGCAGCTGACGGAATGTCACTTCCATTACCTAATCTGACAGGTCGCCAATTCTGACTCAACAAAGGCAGTCAGATGTAGTCTCAGTTTGAGTATTCTGACAGCCATGAGAGAAGCTGCTGTCGGGATACAAGAACGGGTCAGGGAGATTCTTCCATCCATACCATTTGGCATGGATAGGGAAATCTACGGATATCTCTCATTCAGACAACAGGCCTGGATAAGAGAGCTCTTCATATGTAAAGCTTGCCCAAGGCTGGCCATATATTATACAGTTCTAATATTCAATTTCCTTTAGATTTACCTTCAACTATGTAGTGCAAGGGCCTGCCTGATTGCATACAAATTGAAAAGGTTTAGGTTTGCTCTCATATTAGGTGGCTATATTTAATCTAAAGGAAAATTGTATAATGTATGGCCAGCTTAGAATGATTCAGCCTTTAGCCCAGGTTCACATATGTGTGATGTGGAAACCAGTGCGATAACATCGCCAGTTCTCGCATCGCATCTCTCCCGCAGGCAGTTCACATTGCCCTCTGAACCGCCGTGGGTGTCAATGCATTGTTAATGACACCACCAGATCGGTTCACAGATTGTAGTGCGAACTGTGAACTCGCACAGGAATCGGATGGCATAGGTGAGAACACCCATGTGATCAGATTCTAGTACGTGGGAAAAAAAAAAGTCCCTGCACTATTTTCGTGCGAATCCAATGCACGTTCAGCCATACAATTGTATGGCTGAACTCGCACTGCACAGACATCGCATGTGATCGGCACCTACAGTACGGGTGCGAATCACATGCGATGTCTGAGATGGCACATATGTGAACCTAGGCTTCGTCTTACAAATGAAAAGCAATGTCATCAGAAGTGGCCCTAGCATGTGCTGGAATGACTGTTAGGGACGTTAGACTGTAAGCTACTACAAGAAGAGGGACGTATATGAATAACTCTGCCGCTGTGGCACTACAGCTCTTGATAGGGCCAGGTTTCCTAACAATTTTATTCCATACTCCTTACTTTTGTTATCCAAATTTATCTCTAATAGTTCTTCCTACTTGTTTTTATTTTCTCATCTTCCTTCTATATTTCACTCAAAACCCTTCTTTGGGGTCCTTTTCATTACAGTCACAATTGTTTAATGTAGATATCACTTCTAAAGTTCACTATTTTTCCTCATTTTCCATTCTTAATTCATCAACCCCCCCTTTGCATATCACCCTATATAATTCAGTTGGTATGGGGGAGGTGTTTATAGTCCAAACCAGAAGAGCAGCCCAACCAGCCATAACTTTACGACCACCCACCCAATATTGAGCAGGTTTCCCTTCCGCCGCCTAAACAGCCCTGACCCGTCAAGGCATGGATGTCACTAGGCCTCTATAGGTATGCTGTGGTATCTGGCACCAAGCCTTCAGTAGCAGATTCCTTACATGCTGCTATCATCAGGGAATACCTTTTCCATATTGGGGTGTACTTGGCCGCCAACAATGTTAGGTAGGTGGTACATGTCAAGTTATATCCACAAGAAATGGCAGGATCCAAAGTTTTCCAGAAGAACATCGCCCAAAGCACCACACTGCCTCTGCCAGCTTGCCTTTTTCCCCATAGTGCATCATGGTGCCATAACTTCCCCAGGTAAACAGTGCACACACATGCAGACATCCACATGATTTAAAAGAAACCACAATAATCAGACCAGGCTACCTTCTTTCAATGCTTCATGGTCCAGTTCTGATGCTCATATGCCCATTGTGGGCGCTTTTGGCTGTGGACACGGATCAGCATGGGCACCATGACCATTCTGCAGCTAGACAACCACAAACTGCAATGCCCAATTTCTATTTTTTCAATGCATCAACTTGAGCTACATCATGTTTACTTGCTGCCAAACATATCCCACTGACTTCCAGATACCATTGTAACAAGATAACCCATGTTATTCACTTAACCTGTCAGCAGTCAAAGTTATGGCAGATTGGTGTATAGTACAGTTAGTGATCACCACTGTAGGAAAGTATGCTACTGGCAGGATCACCAGGTGAAAAGAAAGAAACAAGATGCAATACATTACATTTTGTTGTTGGGTTTAGGTATGCAAGACAGTGTTTCTCAACTTCAGTCTTCAAGGCGCACCAAACGGCCACGTTTTCAGGATTTCCATTATTTTGCACAGGTGATTTGATCACTGCCTTAGTACTTACCACAGCCGTTTCATCTGAGGAAATCCTGAAAACATGACCTGTTGGTGCGCCTTGAGGACTGGATTTGAAATACACTGCTTTAAGAGACCAAAAAGCATAAGGTGATCTTTGCCCAGCCAGTCTGCTTTTAGCCAAATCACGCGATTGTCTTTTTGTCAGTGGCTAAGAGCAGACACTCTTGAAGGCTCATTTTTAGGAAACACTATAGAATTTTTTTCAGCCAACCACTTATTTACCCATGAACCAGTCTCTGTAGATGCCAATATGCACACAGGTGACCTGCGCATGCATACTCAAACTGATTTGCAGGCAATTGAACATCTATCTGATGGTCAGCATTAGTTTATGCCTACATCTTTGTACACAGATTCCATGTTCATTACAGAACTGAGGACAGTCTGACCAGTTCTGACAACTGCATAAAAACAATACATTCCTGGCATGAAATGAGCAGATTTGTGTAATTAAGGCTCTGCTTCCAAATACCTGGTGTTCAATCTTATTCAGTGGAAAATCCAACATCCCTCTTGCAGAAGCAGAAAATAAGTTTACTTAAGTATCATGAAATGGGTTTAGACAGGCACTGACTTCACTTTATAGATGGGGCTGGAAAAGCGCAAAACCCATTTCTAAGGCAGTAAGATAACTGCCAGGAATCTGATGAACCCAGGGTCAACTAACAGGCTCTAGAGAAATTCACATCTCCAGAGTTTCCATGGGAATCTGCCTCAGGGGGAAAACCATTTACAACACTTTCAAAAACTTTAACTCTTTGCAGAAAAAAAAGATGAGACAGTGAAGATCTGAGAACACAATACATGAAAGACCATGATATTCATCAGGTAACCAGTTCAAAAAAATGGCCATAGAATGGCAGCTCTCCATAAGACAAAAGGCTTGAGAACTTCCTATTGTTGACACCACCTCTGAATAGGGAGGCAAACGAGTGTTCAGTTGTAAGCTTGCCATGGAGGGTTCGAATCTTGGCTGGTTTAGCAGGAACCGGCCGAGATTCAAACAATGCATGGGCAGGCCGATTTGATTGCACCCATGTCGATCCATCGATTGACACTGGTATAACCAGCATGTCAGATTTTTCATGCAATTTATGCCAGTGGCTATAGCCACTAGTAATATTTACTGTGTTCTCCCTGCAGGGATGCCCCCCCCTCCCGCCGGGAGAACACAATAGATCCCGGGAGGGGTTCCCCATCAACACTAACTGTTTTGTTTGGGTAATCGCACAATTTCTTTCCAGCAACCCAGAAGGAATGAAAACAGCGCCACCTAAGGCAGACTTAGCCAACTGTCTTATTTCCAAGGGCACAGGTTCTGAAAACTCATCCAGGGAAATACAGCTGGCATACAGTACTCAACTATACCATACACATTCCCTATGTGTAAAAACAATACTTGTCCTCAATTATTAATGATCTATTTATTGGCAAGCAACATATAATAGCAAAAACAATTACACATGAAACAATTGTGTATATGGAGCTCCATGGCCCTCTGCTCACCATGGGCTCCGTCACTATTCCAGTAAAACATTTCTCCTATGCAACAGATTTAACATATACCTCTAAATGCTACATCTCACTATAAATATAAAGGATGTTAGATGTTAATCCTGCTGCTAGATGGTTTTAATTTAATCAAAACCCTCTATCCTACAGATTTATGGCAAGAAATTGTCCAGTAGGTGAATCTCCCAAAAATATCACATACAGAGATTTATTGGCCTTAGGTTGCCCTTAAACCTCTGACAATGGTCAATGACTGTACATGTGATTAGGTATTATGGGTCAGCTACAGGCATAAACATGAAAGTTTGGGTCACCCACATATTCATGCCAATGCCTTTGACAAAGGCAGAAAAGTAAGCAGGTAGACAGTGCTGGACAAAGGTTTTTTTTCCTTTTTTTTTTAGACATGCGATAGATGGTCAATGTTCACCTCATTTCTATGGCCTGCTTAACCAAAACAGAAGATACTGAAAAGCGCAGCATCTCTGATACCCCAGTGATGAAAACTCTTGGCCATAATTTATGGTTATGTTCCTATCTACCTTGAGTATGTGTGTTCCCACCCACCTCTGTGTGCCTGAACACCTTCTTGAATTGTCCATAATATATATAAAAAAAAAAAACAGCAATCAAGGTCACACGCAGAATCTCTATCACCAATATCTCCCCAATAACGTCCTTCATCAATACAGGGAACTGCCAGGTGGTTTAACTCTAGCATCTGCTAAAAATGAAAATATCAGTTTTGTATAGGCATACATATTTCTTATATAGTTTGAATCTTAAAGTGGAACTTCACTCTCCCAATCAACATTGATTTTTCATGTTGCTAGCATTAGTAAATAGAAAGAAAAGCATTTCATATAGTTTGTTTTAACCTTTTTTTCCCCCATTTCTTTAGTTACTTCCTGGTTTCTTACTAAGCAAATGATGTCATATCCCCTGAGTCCTCAGGACAGGAGGGGAGCAGGAGAAGGGGTTTTCTCAGCTGAGCACGTTCTCCTGCACGCATGCTTGAGCTAAGGGCAGATGGATTTCAGGAAGTAAATGCTACATGAATCATTTGCCCTTACTCAAGATGTCCACGGCCAGAAATGCTGGGGGGCTGTTTTTCAAAGTGGTTTCTCAACAAAATAGAGCATGGAGACATGCATGGATGGGGAGTTTGCTGTGAATATTAAGGCCTCGTGCACAGTGGAAGTTTTTTGACATTTTTACAGCTGCTGTTTTCAGCTGCAGACATTTTTTCTACAGTCAATAAACTCCCCATCATGTTATCCTATGTGTCCATGCACACATAGGCTGTTATCAACTGTTTTGAGCAGTGATGTTTTTGAGCTGTAAAAAACCCAAGACTAGTGGGTTCTGGAGACGTTTTTCAGCTGTAAATGGCTCAATGTTTTTGGACGTTTTGGATCCATTGGGAAACAAAAAAAAAAAAAACGCTTAAAAATGTCAGCACTCAAAATGCCCCTGCAAAAACGCTCAGAAAAGCTGAAGAAATTTACTGAAAGCTACTGACATTTTTAGGACTTTAACGTTGTGTGTGCATGAGGCTTAAAAATGAATCAAATTGTGTTATTGGTACGTGGTGCTCAGATGCTGTAAAGATCCTTAGCTTGCAAATAAACATAACCCAGTAATTTAGTATCTTACAGAAAAAGAGAACATGTCAGTTCATATACACAGGTCCACATTACCAGGCTTTTTTCAGAAAGACAAGAGGATGTGCATGGTCCAAAGAACCAGAGCAAACCATCTTGAGGATCTAACTATAGCCAACTTAAATGTAATCGGTTTCTATGGGTTACTTTATGTATACTTAAACATTGCATGCTTTGTGAGGTTATGAGGATCTGTCCTTACCTAGGTCTCCTCGCAAATTCTGAAGCTCCTGAGAGATCTCTTTGCGTTTCTTCAGGGCCTCCTCACGCTGTAAAAACAAACATTTATTGAGTATTTTACTATATCACCATTGACATTGCTGTAAGCAAGCTACAACACACAAGCACAATGTTGGGTATGTTGTGGCCTATAAAAGCAGTATGTTGCCCTGTAACCCTTTCCTGGCCAGATGTAACATAGCAGCTCACCTCTGTAAGCAATCATCTTTTATTAACGAGCAATCAGCAAACTACATTAGACACATTTAGCAAAAAGGACGAGGTTTTGCCTGCATTTGTTTTCTTTTCTTTCTCGGTTACTGAAAGACTAGAGATGCAAAAAAACTTTCCATCGACACAGATGAGAAATAAATCAAAAAGGCAAACAGCCCTGATCAGCTTTCAAATCTTTTGCTGCAATACACCAACAAAGACACAGAAACATATGTTAAAATACAGCCACTGACAGAGAGCCAAGAAAAATCGCAGAGTAATAGCATGCCAAGAGGAGAATCTTTGTACCAGACACTAGGATGGATCCACCAGAAGCACCTATTCTACCTCCTTTACAGAATGAAGTCACAACCTCTAAAGCAATGTCCTTTACTTGCTCCTCTCCATGCACAGCAAAGCAGACTCTGTCCTAGCTCAGAAATTCTCATTAGTCTAATTGAATGGCCACAATCTCTTCCCCGGGGAACAGAATTCTATTAGGTCTGCAGGGACAGGCAAGTTCGCATAGTGCAACGCAAATGTATTTCACCCATTCTTCAGCTGTAAACACAGTATACATTAAAGCAAGAATACGATTGCAAAGCATGCATAAAGATAGAATAAAAGTGGAAATAATGCATTTATATACAGTACACTGCAGTCTTAGGATGACAAAGGAGTATGATCAGTCTCACCGCTTATATTCAATATCCTGCGAGACACTCCTAGATGTAAACAGTACAGTCAAAGCAGAACAAGTAACTGCTGCCTCAAATGATCTTCTGTTTGCAAAAAAAAAAAACGTCCTATGCTGGCATTCCTCCCTTTGCTGCAGCAACTGTAAGAACTCCATGACCACAAAGGGGAGGAAAAAAAAAAAACCGTAGATAAAAAAATCAAAACTGTAATTACCCTAGAAGTATCACATGGGGGATAGACGCACAATTTGCTGCTTGAGCAGCCCATTTCCCAGCTTCTGTATTCCCAAGGTGCACACTCCTGGAGGACACACTGCAGACACAACTGG
This sequence comes from Glandirana rugosa, assembly GCA_018402905.1. Taxonomy (NCBI): domain Eukaryota; kingdom Metazoa; phylum Chordata; class Amphibia; order Anura; family Ranidae; genus Glandirana; species Glandirana rugosa. The sequence goes on along the minus strand of BLSH010098745.1, from coordinate 596,839 downwards.
TCTGGCCACATTTAAAGAGCAGCTGATAGGAGTTCCATAGGACTCAGCCTGTCTGCCTGACACTCATGCTTTGCAGGTTTCCTGTGATCCCTCCCAGCTCCCAACACATACTGCAGTCCCGGCTCCTGGCACAGGCAGCTAGTGATTACTTTAAGCCACAACCCCTTTCGAATATGAAAAACGAGAGGCAGACATTAGCCTGATCGATTGCCACTTACTCAAATATCAGCTTGGACGGCAAGAGAGGGGGCTGACCTCCGCGCTAAGTGAGGCTTATATTTAGCATGTATGGGCCCCTCTGCTTAACTCGTTTACAGGCACGCACAACTTTAAACAATCATTTATTCAAATTCATCTTTAAAACCTGTTGGCTTTTTGTTATTTCATTCTTTTATATAGCTACAATTTTTTTCTAATAACAGTACTTTTTATAAAAAATTCAGGATTTAATATCAAAGCACCAGCCTTTGCCATGTAATGCCCCGTACACACAATCCGAAAATCGGATGACAGATCGTCCATTTTTTTTTTTGCATGCTAATCTCAGATCAAATCGGAAGAGTGTACTAAAGGCATGAAAATTCTCGTACAACAGAATAAAAAATCTGTAGTGATGTCATGTGTTGTAGTGTATTTGTATTGTATTGTCGGACGACAACTTACTGATTAAACGAAAATCATACGATGTGTTATCATGCGATCAAAATTTCCATGCATGTCCGATCGATTATTATCGGATGAACGGTCATGATCGGCTCTCATAAGCTGTGTGCCAACGATCCGATTATCGTACAATCACATGTGGTATTTTTCGTCTGATTTTCGGATCGTGTGTATGAGCCATGAGGATCATATTGTGACAGTACAATTACAGCTTTACATATAGATAACCTTCATTCGCTATTGTTTGCAATGGACAAACCCCATAGTGTATATATTATTAATTAACAACTTAAATGGGGCATAAGGCACATTCAGCTCAATGCATGAAATTACTGACAGATTTTCCTCTTAACCAATCCCCTTCATCATTTCATTTGCAAAAGCGGTATAGAGCAGGAAACTAAGACCCCATACACATTATTCAATTTTCTGCAGATCTTTTCCTTCAGATTTACCAAAACCATATAATATGAGGTCAAACCTTAACAGTTTCAATTTGTATGCAATCAGGCCCTTGCACTAAATGGCTTTTGTAAATCTGAAGGAAAAAATCTGCAGAAAATCTAATAGTGTGTATGGGGTCCAAGTCCCCGATTGGTTGATTGTATGCAATTGTCCATACACAAGGCTTCAAATGCCTCATAAGTCATCAGTCGTTCATTCCTCCTGAGGCATCAAGTGCCTCATACCTCAGCTGTCAGCGGACTGTGTGAAAGAGGACTTCTCTTAGGCAGTTATTTGCACGGCTTACAAATGAATACTGGTTACAGAGGACAGGTAAACTCCATATGGCACACCCACACTGGAGGGCATACACGTCAGTATGGACTGTTCGGTTGGCTCCAGGTTTCATTAACATATCTATAGGTAGAACAACTTCATTACATTACAAAAAGGAGGGCTAGAGACAAGAGTGCAGATCAGAAAGCTTTAACATTATTACGCTGCATTATGTAATACATAAGAGACTAGAGCATTGAACGGTGATACATTCTCATATACATTATTTATATAGCAAGTCCTTTAACTCCTTCAGTCATCACACTAAATGAGTGGCTATGTCGGCATACATCCCATTCCCAGGGGAGGACACTATGCCAGATAAATGACGTCTCTGGTCAGGTGAATTGATTAGGAGCAGCTCGTCCACTCATCACTGCAATGACACCAACATCAAGTAAGGAGATCCCGGAAAGAGAGCTGCTCATTTATGGGGGGGTAGAGTTGCACGTCAATAAAACGGTTTGAAAAAAGCAAATACGCTTGTAATAAGTTACAAGGCAACATAAGTCTGCAAATAAAACCTACATGAAAATACACATTAGTCACAACGAAGCTTTAAATCTTACAGTAAGCGTATATTAAAAACCTAAAGCTTTTTTACAATGTAATATTACTTTCAGATTCCAGAAACCAGATTCCAGAAACCATTGCTGGTCATAAGCTGTCTTCTAATGAGGAGACCAGGCTGAGCAGCAGTTCCCAGCACACGTATAATGCTGTCTAGTAAACACTGCAGCTCTGCAAAAGTCAGGCCTCATTTACACTGCTGCGTTTACCGCCGCGTTTTTTGCAGCTCTCCATGTTGTTCAATGGCCCCATAAAAACGCAGATGTTTTTGAGCTGTAGATGGCGTCGGCATCAAGCTGTAAATCTAATGCAGGACCCGCGTGTTCCGAGGCTGTAACGTTGTGGCGTTTTTGATGCCGAGCCGGCAAAACGCTCACCAACATGCATTAACGCCATAGCGATGTTAACCGGCGTTTTCAGGTTAAAAAATAGAGGAATGTTTTTTTTTTTTAAAAAAAAAACGCCCATTGACACTGACGCTCACTAACACCGATGCAAAACACAGACGAAATCGTGTTTTTGACACTGATTGTAGCCTGTTGTCGGTCCCGACGTTTTGCTATTATGTCCGTGTGTAAGAGGCCTTAGAGGCATTTGGGCGTTATTTTCAGCTGCCCGTGAACTCTCCTCTAGGTTATCTTATCAGTATATTTACACTGGGTCGTTCGTGTAAGGTCGTTTCCAGGCAGTTGACTTGAGGCATTTTTTGAAATGCAAAAAAATGGGTTCAGACGCCAGTTCAGAGGCATTTGAAATGCCAAACAGCTTGTAAACGCACCTAAACGCGGTAACTCGGGTCTTGGAGTGTTTAGTTTACAGGACTTTCCAAAAAATGTTTTCAAAAACGCTCCTAGAAACTGATGTTTAAGACGCCAGTTTCTAGCTGTCAGGATAAAACGTTCAGGGGAGGTTGAAACAGCGTCCCGTGTAAATGGAGCCTAAGGCCCCTTTCACACTTGTGCAACACGAATTTACCGAGATTTTGGATCAGTACAACTTTGGTCCAACTTTGTCTCAATGAAAACATATTACAAAGTCGTACAGAAATCACATCTATATTATTCAGGTGTGATTTGCATGAGACTGAGGGTTTAACATTGAAGTTTATGGACCTCAAGTTGCATCAAAGTCAGACCAAAGTAATGCAGGGACTACTTTGAAGTCGGCGTGTCTTGAAGTCGTACAGATATGAATGCTACTCATTGGAAATCACGGGGAACGACTTGTCATGCGACTTTGCAGTCCCAAATCGCAGGACAACTCCCACAAGTGTGAAAGGGGTCTAGGAGTGACCTTTTCTGGGATTTGTCTATACTATATTGTGAATGTGTGTGCATAAATCTACCAGGTTATAGCCAGCTTTTGGTACATACTGTATCTCCTAATCAATTGAGTCCTCTCAAATGGACTTATTCATGGAGTATAACCAAATTTGATATGACCGTCACCATGTGAGAAGGGGAATGGAAGTAGAATTAGGTTTAGATATGGTTTATGATATATACAGTATATGTCATTCGCCATTATATTTTTAACGTGTGTGACTTATAGATTTTGCAATAAAGGTTTTATAAATGTACATTTTGCACACCTTGATAACATTTTTTGGGAGCCTGTTTACCCTTATTTATGCTTTAAAATTCCCAATCACTATAATTTTTCCAGTGTCTTCCCAATCATTTTATTTTTACTTATTTCAGGTACTTATATAGCGGCGTCAATTTACGCAGAGCTTTACATATACATTGTACATTCACATCAGTCCCCACCCTCAAGGACCTTACAATCTAAGGTCCATAACTCACATTCATACATATACTAGGGCCAATTTAGACAGGCTCTAATTTACCTACCAGCATGTTTTTGGAGTGTGGGAGGAAACCGGAGTACCCGGAGGAAACCCACACAGGCACAGGGAGAACATGCAAACTCCAGGCAGGTAGTGTTGTGGTTGGGATTCAAACCAGCGACCCCTTTGCTGCTAGGCAAAAGTGCTACCCACTACACCACTGTGCCACCCACAGATTGGAGTTTCAAAATCAGGTTTAAATTCTAATGGCGGCTGTGAAAACACATCCAAGGTTTCTGCACCAAATAACGCGCCAGTGGGTATGTTGGTGAATACATGTACTGCATAGCAAGCAGGCATGATAAGCACTCCGGGATTAAACGGATTACCAAAAAGGAAGTGAGGTAGTGTGTGGTCTGCCTTGCAAGGTGGTAACCTATGCTACCTTTATGTATTTAAAGAGGGTTTGATTTTTAGTTTTTTTAGAATTAGCCTGAACTGTGTCCTTAAAAGTTAGCAAAAGAAAGCACATTTACAAACATATATGTCTGCTGCATACTGAAAATGTATACATAAGAGAAAAAGGCTGAGAAAACAAAAACAGACATTAAAGGGTAAATCCTAGCTAAACATTTTTCCTGTTAAATATAGCATTTAAAGTCTTATATTTTTGGATTGATAAAAAAATGTTTGCTGACCTTGTCAGAAACCTTGTGAGATAACATCCTGTGCTCTCTGTCCATTCTGACTGTTAAAGGTTCGTTATTTTTTTTTTTTTAAACAAACCTGTTATACTCACCTGCTTTGTGCAAGGGATTAGCACAGAGCAGCCCCGATCCTCCTTTTCTGAGGCCCCCCTGGCAGCGCTGCTGGCTCCTCCTCTTCGGCAAGTGCCCCCACGGAGAGCCGATTTCCATGGGGCCGTGTCACTGGATTTGATTGACAGCAGTGGGAGCCAATGGCTCCTGCTGCTATCAATCTAACCAATGAGGACCCAAGACAGTGGCTGGACTCATTCTCAGCGCTTCAGGTAAGAAAAAAGGGGGGGGGGGCTGCTGCATCACAGAAGGCTTTTCACCTTAATTCATAGAGTGCATTAACATGAGAAACCCTGAGACTTTACAACTCCTTTAAGCCCACACGGGCTGAATGCTGAGCGACATTGACCGGTTCAATAAAAAACGGCTGACATTTGGCCCTTGGTATGGAAGCCGGTCTGACATAAGCCGGCAGAGCATACTGGAAAGCCAGCAGCTGACTGGCTCCCGATCAGCAGAAAAAACTGATGGTGTGTACCAGGCTTTACTGTGTTCTCAGCCATCTTTGAAGACTACAGAACCACGCCCCTCTGTTATGGAGAACAGGAGAAGGGAAGGGATACTCAGTCCCATCTTATTTCTGTTGTCTTGATACAGAAAACGAGTGGCCATGATTTTCCTAAGACAGGAAGTGTGTATCTTTCCAGGTGACCAGGAGGAAATACAGTGGAATAAGATGGAAAAAGAAAACCAACGCAGCCACCAAAAACTAGTAAGATGCAGTGTGTTCCATTTTTGTTTTTCAGTTCCGGGAATCTGATGAGATTACCATTTGATGGACTGATCACATACAGACCAACACTGCAAACCCAGAAAAAAAAAAATTCTATTGATAACCCATCAACACCCCTGCTGGGTACTAAAAGCTGGTAATGAGTTTAACCTCTAAAGATAAAGGACTAAATAGGCAAATGTCACAGGTGTGAATTAACAGATTCTACTAAAGTGTGAACTCTGTAGGCTACCATTACTGATCTCTTTTTGATAATGCTAATTCCCTGGCTTCAGCCTTAATGCCTCCAAAGCCTATGCTACAGAAGAAGTACAGAGACAGACGCTTCCTAGACATCCAAGTACAAGCCAAAAATATCCTTTTCCATTGTTCAAACCACGGACATCAGGCACCAAGAGGAATTTGTCACCAATTCTAGGTTTAAGCCAACTTCTGGGATTTATTCTGGCTTGTCAATACGTAGAATTTTTTTTTTTTACTGGAACAAAAAAAGAAAAATAGTCCACAAGTAGATGTTTATCGGCAAGCCACTCTGTACTACAGGCAGTCCCCGGGTTACAAACAAGATGGGGACTGTGGGTTTGTTCTTAAGTTGAATTTGTTTGTAAGTCGGAACAGGTACATTTTTTAAGTGTAGCTTCAGCCAAAACTATTTTTAAGCTTTTTGGATAGCACAGGGAAGGGTTATCACCCCTGTAATGTTTGTTTTGCTGTCTATGTTTCTGTTCAGAAAATTTCACCGCACTTCCTGTCCCAATGATAATTGGATTTTGAAAATTTTGTGTTGTTGTGGAAACAAGGATTGGTGATAAAGCATCAGTGGAGACACCTTTTCCCATAATAACTCTTACAGGAGTGAATTTCCCTTCCTAGGGGGAGATTCCCTCTCACTTCCTGTTGTCTCCCTCCGTTTGTAAGTAGGAGTCGTTGGGAAGTCAGATGTTTGTAACTAAGGGACCGTCTGTATAAGCAAACATCCAGTTTATAGAATCTCCATGTTTTGTTATTGGATGGCTCAGATACAATGTGGACTCACACTGTTGTGATCCTCTTCGATCTAGATCCCGTTTTCAGTGTGGTTATGTGGTGCAACTTGCATGTAGCTTGCATAATCTTTGAGGCCAAATTTTGCACTGGAATTGCACCAAAGTAGTACAGGCACCTTTTCCAAAAGCGCGCCATGCTGAGTTGCAACGATGGGGACAGAAAGCATTGAAAAGGATTTTGTCATGCGATTCTGTGCGACATCATACTAGTGTGAACGGAGCCTCAGCATACTGTGCTTTAAACTTCAATCTGTTATAATAACCAATCTGTCTTGATAAACCAAAGGTTTGCGGGCAGAAATCTATTGATCACAGATAAAAATCAGAGCTCAACATGGACTTTCAACAAGGATGAATTTACAAATGCCAGCATGCTACAGCAATACAAGTGAAGATGTCTAAACTTGAATTGTCTGCTGTTATTTACACTGAAAGTTGCATTGAAGCTCTGTACAGAGGATACCAGCTTTAGAGACTGCCAAACATATCTGATCTTCCATTTACCATCAGGATAATGTCAACAATTAACAAGAGGAGCTGATGACTACCACCGGTGTGACTTCCCAAATGTTCTACTTATTGACAGCAGGCTTGGGAAGTCTCTGAAGTCAATAGGGGCTGCTACACAGATCACAGGGGCTTTGTATGATGAAGTACCTAAATCTAAGTCCCAGCAACCTGCACAGAAAATCACATTTACTTCTGTGAGTTGCACCTCAAGGGAAATTTATACGCAGTAATCATGTGCAACCCAGCGGGTTGAAAAAAAAAAACCAAAAAACAAAAAAAAACATAACTGACAGCTCCAATCGGAGCTGCTGTACTAACAATCCGATATTAGTACAGTGATCTCCCCTGCTGTGCTATTGTGTTCTGACAAAGGGACAGCCCCCACCAGAACACTCCAGAAGCCAATAGGCAAACCTTTTTGGGTCATGCCCCTTGGACAGAAGTCAGCCAAAGAGCCTCAGACCAACTCCAGCACTAACAAGCTGAATGTCGGCCTGTTTCTTTTGATCAGTGTGTACTAGGCAAAAACCACACATCCATGAGAACACCTTCACAGAAACACTATTGATTGTCAAGTTACGATCGGTAGGAGGACATCTGTCTATGGCCCAGTCAATTGCAATGCAACCCTGGCCAAAATCAGGAGAAAAGTTAGAGAATTTGGGAATTTGTACTCCCTTCTCCATCAGTGCAGACCATCTCAGTGCCACTCTTATCATACATAACTGGCACATAGCTCCCTTTTGTCCCCTCTTAACTAGGGTTACAACTAACCATCATTTTCATAATTAAAATTTAGTTATTAAAGTTAAAAAAATGATTGCAGATCAATATGCAGTAGTAAATATAAACTAGATATATAGTTAGGGAACAAATTATTCAATGCACTCTCAGAATAAAAAAAAAATAATAATAATTATATATATATATATATATATATATATATATATATGAAGGTTTTTATAAGTCGAAACTATAATTACTCAAAAACCTTAGTAACTCTTGTACCAACAAGTTATTATTTTAATAAGGAGTTTTTATGTTGAACGGATTATTAAGACGTGAGGGACACATATTATATATATATATATATATATATATATATATATATATCTATTTTTATAAGTCGAAACTATAATTACTCAAAAACCTTAGTAACTCTTGTACCAACAAGTTATTATTTTAATAAGGAGTTTTTATGTTGAACGGATTATTAAGACGTGAGGGACACATATTATATATATATATATATATATATATATATATATATATCTATTTTTATAAGTCGAAACTATAATTACTCAAAAACCTTAGTAACTCTTGTACCAACAAGTTATTATTTTAATAAGGAGTTTTTATGTTGAACGGATTATTAAGACGTGAGGGACACATATTATATATATATATATATATATATATATATATATATATCTA
>BLSH010098745.1:553907-576687 GCA_018402905.1 Glandirana rugosa | reverse complement strand
ATGGGGGGGGGGGGGGATCTGTGCTAGCAGGGGAAATTTGAGAGGGGAGGAGATTTTGTGCTGGGAGGGAAAATTTGAGGGGGTGGGGGGGGGGGGGGGGGAGAGGTGGTTAGGCAGGAGGGGAGAAAAGGTAGGGGGTATTGAGCTGGAAAGCAGGTTTGGGGGAGCTAACATTTGTAGGATTTGTATTGGGGTGAGGGGGAGCTTTGGTTTGCAGAGGAAATTCCTTCTTAGAGGCGAGTGTGCCGATTGGTGCTGGATTTTTCTTTTTTGTTGGGGGGGGGGGGGTTCTGCTGAGCCATGGTTCTGAGCCATGGTTCTCAAATACTGGAGTGGGGGGCACAATTTGTCATCTTCCTCCTGAGTTCTATATGACCTTGCCCCAGTACTGGTCAGTTTGTATTCTGAGCTGTACCAAGGGCCTCAGCCCTTTATCTTGGGGAACAACCAGGACCAGCCATGATATATAAACATTTACACTCACTGTAGATTTTTGCATGCAGGGGAACATTTTCAGTATCAGCATTTCATTTCTGCAAGTCTATTTAATCAGCAACAGTGGAACTGTGTAAATAAGTGTTAATAAGTCTCTGTTCCAGGAAACGCACACCCTTCAGCAAATAGAAGCGGCTCAATTTCATAGCAGTGCCAGCAGATGGAGATTTACAGCAAAAATTAACAATGTAAACATCATATCTCCAAGTCTAGGAGGAGGAACATGTATCCGGGAGAATACAATACACTGCCCATTATTAATGTGCAAATATAGAAGGAGTAGACTGAGGAGCAGGAGACAGGCAAGCATATTAGACATATCTTTATTGGCTGTCACAAACCCAACCATGCAGGAACATTCTGAAAACAGGTTTTTTGGCTGTGGATCGAATGTGCGGACATTTGGTAGTTGTGTTTACCAATCTTGTCCGCTCTGAGCAGAGTAGGATTCCCACCTGAAACCCTAGATTCTCGGATTTTGTATTCTCTACTCCTATTTCTGTAGGCTTCCTCCAGAGTACTAATTTTTCCCTTTGACCACAATCCAAAACTGTACTGGTGTGTTAATCCTCACCTAACCCTAGCCATAGGGAATGTATAACAGGGACAACTTTATTGATAAGGGGTCACTGATAAGTAGATGCCACTCTAAACTTAGTGACATCAATATTTGTCAATCACCTCGTGACCAATTTGCCTTCCCTAAAAAGGTTTACACCGCAACATACAGTATATACCTTAGATTGTAAGCTCCTTGAGGGTAGGGACTGATGTGACTGTACAATATATATGTAAAGCGCTGCGTAAATTGACAGCACTATACAAGTACCTGAAATAAAAAAATAAAAAAATACAAGAATAGATTTTATTTGGTACACTGCTATTACTACCTGCATTGTTTAGACCCAAAAAGAAAGAAAAAATAATATTTTGCACAGTGCTCTTTACATTTTGAGCCCAGGTTCACACTGCGTGCGGGAATGAGTTCAGCTGAACTCGCACCATTTCATTTCCGAATATCATTTCCGATTTCAGTGGCGATTTCACAGGCATGTGTGAGGGTTTCTGCACAAATGCCTATGGAAATCGCACCTGTAAAAAGCAAGAACTACTATTTGATATCGGTGCAGTGCCCCAAGTGTGGCGTCACACTGATTAGGACGGTGCCATTGCCGGCTATTGCTGCTGATTTGACATGTCAAATAGTGTCAGTGTGAACCAGGGCTCAAGCTTATTTCTGGGAACTGGACAAAAAAAAAAAAAAAATGTACCTTTGCAACAATGCCTGCACTGTACATAAATTCGGTTATTACAACAGGCTATGCCACCCAACATTGACTCACTGCCTGTGCTGGTGGAGATTAAACTACACTAATAAACTATACCAACAAATATCTGTATTGGAAAAGACTCCTTGCATTGTTTCTATACAGCCGTATGGTTCATTTTTATGTCTGCTGGTTACTTTCCCTCTCCTCTACTGCTCAGCAACTAAAACTTTCTAATCAACATGGATGACTAGAGGAATGCAAGAAAGCACTGCCTCAAATCCACAACATGTAAACACTGGACTCTGAATACACCAAGTACTGCAGCAAGCCTGCAGGAGAAATGCAAAAAATCTGGCTAAAATCACCTGTCAAGTCTGACAAGTAGTACACCCGATACCAGAGAGGATGGGCCGCGTGGGCCAAAGGTTAATATATCTATTCAACTTTCAACTATGTGCTACAGCACAGCAATGACATTTGGAAATGAAATCCAGGTTTAATCTACGTTTTAACTATTCTGACTCCCAGCATGAGGTTTTCCATAACACATTTGTTGATCTCACGCACATCTGCATGTAGTTTGGATGTAGCAGCATTGCATTTCTATACAAGCAATTTCATACATACAGAAAGAACAGCAAAAATACAAATTCCGATTGGGTTATGGAAATTAACACTTCCTTAGCCCCCGTTCAAACTTGTGCGACTTATCCTGCAACTTGGGACTGCAAAGTTGCATGACAAGTCATAGCCCATGATTTTCAATGAGTACCATTCATATCTGTGCGACTTCAAAGTAGTCCCTGTACTACTTTGGTCTGACTTTGATGCGACTTGAGGTCCATAGGCCTCAGGATTACACAGGCGTTGCTTCAAGTCGCATCAAATTGCACGACTTTCAGGTCGCACAAGTCTGAAAGGGGCCTTAATATGTCAGTTCTTCCACCCATTAAAAATTACAGGCACTGGTCCTATACACCTCAAGGCATCAGCAATGGAAGAACATGGTGACAAGCCAAACACTAAAACAATACAATTCTAATACACAACATACAGATATTTCAGAGCAAATCAGGTTACTATTTCTAAAGGGTAACAAATCGGATTTAAAAACGCGTGCCATCTGGGGCACGTGCCCACAAATAATCCCTTTTTTGGGACAAGATCATGCAGCTTTATAAGAACTTAGTAACCTTAGTACCATATCACACCCAAAATCACCATATTGTCCTTGCTTCCAGGCTCTTATAAACTGATCAAAAAAAAAAAAGCTTAGACATTTTCTTACAGCAGCTAGGTCGGTAATAGGAAGACACTGGCGCAGAACTGCCATACCGCCCAACTTTTTGAGACGAGAACACACCCCCTTCCACACCGCCCTAAAGTGGTTGTATCCCCTAAAAAAGGGATTTTATTATAACTTACCGTAAAATCCTTTTCTCCGAGTTCACTGCACAGACGCAGCCTTCTTATGACGCCTGGGGTTATGCTCATATCACTAGGAGTAGACTAGGCAAAAATAAAACAAAAGCATAGGTTGGCCCCTCCCAGGGGGCCGTCCTCACCTTAGCATATAATCCCCCTGCTCTGCATAGCACATCAGTTCGTAACAAGCCGTACAAACTCAACACAGAGGGGTGGGTGCTGCGTCTGTCAGTAAACGCAGAGAAAAGGATTTTACAGCAAGTTATAATAAAATCCCTTTTACTCTTCCTTTCACTGACAGACGCAGCCTTCTTATGACACGTGGGGACGTCCCAAAGCTGTGCCAATCAAGATGGGTGGGCAAACTATAACAACTGTACCCAACAGAAAAAGCCCTCTCAGGCGGCGCTAATCGCGCCTATACTGCCGCTTGTAATACTTTGCGGCCAAAGGCAGCAACAGAAGATGCTGAAACATCAATTTTGTAAAACTTCGTAAACGTGTGCACTGAGGCCCAAGTAGCCGCTTTGCACACCTGAGACACAGAAAAAACAAATACACCCGCAAAGCCCTCACCACATCCAAAGAATACTGTTCAACTTCTTTGGGATGCGACGGGTGGGGGCACGAGGGAAGAACAATATCGTCATTTAAATGAAAAGAAGAAACCACCTTCGGAAGAAATTAAGGGGAAGGTCGCAAAACCGCCTTGTCCTTATGAAGGACCAAGTAAGATGACTTGCAGGATAACGCTGCTAACTCAGACACCCGCCAAGCGGATGTGACAGCCACCAGAAAAGCCACTTTCTGAGACAACAGTCGCAAGGGAATGTCCCTAATCTTTTCATATGGTGGTTTCTGCAGCACAGAAAGCACCAGATTCAAATCCCACGGTGCCAGAGGCGACCGTATCCGAGGAGCCACATGACGTACCCCCTGTACGGATCAACGAATGAGACGCCAAGGGCCGTTGAAAAAGAACCGCCAGGGCCAAAATCTGACCCTTAAGCATACTAAACCCAGGTTCTTGTCCAGTCCTTGCTGCAAAAAAGTCAGTACTCTGGACACTATATAAGAGCGGGGGTTCCAACCCCCCACCTCGCACCAGGTAATATAGGCCTACCAGGTCCTATGATAAATCTTACGTGAAGTACCTTTACGTGCTTCAATCATTGTAGGGATTACGGAGTCCGAGACACCCCTATCCCTCAACACCTGGGACTCAAAAGCCAAGCCGTCAAAGCCAGCGAGGGTAAAGCAGGGTGCAAGATGGACCCCTGAGACAGTAGGTCTCCACGAAGCAGAAGATGCCACGGAACATCAGACACCATCCACACCACGTCGGCATACCAAGGACGCCGAGGCCAATCCGGAGATACCAGGATTGTCGGGATTCCTTCTGCTTCTATCATGCGCAAAACCTGCGGTAGAAGCTTTAAAGGAGGAAAGACGTACAGTAGCTGATACCGACCCCAGGGTGCTACCAGCGCGTCCGAGGCGACCGCCAACGGATCTCTTGTTCTGCACACAAAGGTCTGTACCTTGTGATTGAACCTGGAGGCCATGAGGTCCACCTCTGGCGTGCCCCACTTGAGGCAAATCTGGCGGAACACTTCTGGATGTAGGGACCATTTCCCCTGATCCAGAGTCCGGCAGCTGAAAAAGTCCGCCCGACAGTTTTCCACCCCTGGGATGTAGATTGCAGAGAGAGCTGGCACGTGAAGTTCTGCCCACCGAAGGATCAGAGCGGCCTCCACGGCTGCTGCCGAGCTTCTTGTTCCACCCTGATGGTTCACATATGCCACCGCCGTGGCATTGTCTGACTGAATCCGGACAGGGAGGCCTTGCAGCCTTTCCGACCAACGTGACAGACAAAGTCTGATCGCTCTCAGTTCCAGTACATTTATTGGAAGGCAAGCTTCCTGCACTGACCAACGACCCTGGGCAGAGAACTGACCCAGGACCCCTCCCCAGCCTGATGGGCTAGCGTCCGTCGTTACTATCGACCAATTGAGGGGGAGAAACCATTTTCCCAACTTTAGGGCGGAGCCCGAAACCACCAAATCAAGGATCCTCGGGACTGATGATCCAACCGGATCCGTCTGTCTAGGGATGGGGGAGATTTGTCCCATTGTGACAAAATCGCCTTCTGCAGGAGCCGGGTGTGACTCTGGGCGTAAGGTATCGCTTCGAAAATCGACACCGTGAGCCCCAACACTCGCATACAGAACCGTAAGGAGGACCACTGGCGTGATAACAGGATTTGCACTGCTGCCTGAAGTGTCAGGAGCTTGTTTGGTGGTAAAGGTGGTAAAGGAGATAATCCACAAAGGGGTACCACCCAGTGTGTCACCAATCAGCCAGGGAGACCCGGGAGGATTACATACACCGCTACCAGCACCCAGGGAGAGAGAACTCCCCAAATACCGCCCTCAGCTCACCAAGGTTCCCGGGTGGATTGTTGATTCGCAGCGACGGGCGCAGCGGGTAGCCACCCGGAGCACACTTACCTCCCCATAGAGAGGCATGCAGCTGGCCAGGCCCCTGGACAGGAACAAAACCAGTCACTGGGCTCTAGTAGGTTTTAGCCACTGGCCGCCCGCACGGAACGGGCGCTATGCGGCGGGCCCCCGCTAAGGGTAGCTCGCATAGTGTCGGCCGGACTGGGGAAAGTTTTTGGATTCTAGATATCCTCTATTCCACCAGCCGGCTTCTTGATAGCAGTCTTCATCAGAAAAAAAATCTTCAGGAGACCGCAGATCCCATAGGGAACCAGGTCTACTCCTTGCACTAGGAAATTTAAAACTGATGTGCTATGCAGAGCAGGGGGATTATATGCCAAGGTGAGGACGGCCCCCTGGGAGGGGCCAACCTATGCTTTTGTTTTATTTTTGCCTAGTCTACTCCTAGTGATATGAGCATAACCCCACGTGTCATAAGAAGGCTGCGTCTGTCAGTGAACAGAAGAGTAATATAATTTTTACCTACAGGTACGCCTATAATAAAGCTTGCCTGTAGGTAAAATGAATATCTCCTAAACCTGTACAGTTTAGGAGATATTCCTCCTGCAGGCAACCGCTGGCGTCACTTGCCGGAAAGACAGGCTCCCGCGTGAATGACGTCTCGCGGATCCGGCCCTGTGAGTGGCCGGAGCCGCGTACCCGGAAGGAACCCCCGAGGGAACATGGCAGCTCCCTCTGTGGAGACCGAGCATCCCTGACAGATCTTCGTTTTAAAGAAGATCATAATGAGCTAGTATGCGGTGCCTGTGTCAGTGATTTAGCACTGGGAAACACTTTTAAAAGCGTTTCCTAGATACTAGATAAAAAATGCATTTTATATACAACTTTATAGATCAAACCAAAATATGGGACAAATAAGGAGAGTGACAGAGGGGCTTTGAAATCAAAACAGCGTATTACAGCGCACACTTGCAATAGACATTAAAATCCTATGAACTCTATGGCCATATAGTGCGACAGACTCCCCATATTTTAGTGCAAGAGATTCAGGGACTTTTAAATAGCCTTGCAGGATTTTAAAGTCATTTTTGCATGTGTTGTAATATGCGGTTTTGTTCATGTGGTCTTATGGCAGCACCATCTCTAATGTAATACATTATTAGGGTGTGCCCCCCCAAGTATTTGTCAATTGCATGATCCTAACCAGATCAGAGCCACCTGAGTTGTAGGAAGCGTTCTCCCATTAGGAGGAGTGTATTGCTCCCATGGTTAAGAGACAGAATCTCCCATTCTATGGTGGTGTAGGACCCACTGAGTTGGGGGACTATGATGCAGTAGTGGGATAAGCACTCTATGGCCATATAGTTTGACGGACTCCCCATATTTTTGTGCAAGAGGTTCAGGTACTTTTAAATAGCCTTGCAGGGTTTTAATGTCAATATTGCATGTGTGCGCTGTAATATGCCGTTTTGTTCATGTGGTCTTATGGCAGCACCATCTCTAATGTAATACATTATTAGGGTGTGCCCCCCAAGTATTTGTCTTTTGTTTGAAATCAGGGACAGTTGGGAGCTATGAGTACTGCTCCCTCCCTGGCTGAGTGGGCATGCGAGCTGGAGAATATCAGTAATAGGGAACGTATAATTGCTTGGGACAAGGAGAAAAATGGAGGCATATGGGATCATGTGGCCCGTGTGGTCATATTTTCGATACGCTGCTGAGTTTACATCGTTCGTGTTCTGAATCTCTAGGTTGCATTGCCTGTAATGGAAAGGGGCTCCCTCCCATCCCCTACATCCCCTCCCACCTTTTTTTTTTTGGTTACCTTGTTCAGCGGTTATATAACCTGAAATTTTTCATATTGCCCTGTACGAATGGATATGTACCACATTCCTTTTTTTGGCTTCTATGAACAGGTTATTGTGTTATTCTGTGAAAATCAAATAAATTTAGATTAAACATAAAAGCGCGTGCCACTATGTGCACACAATTCAGTTTATGAAGGCTTGACCGGAGGGCTGAGTTGTACCCACCCACCCACAGTGCATTTATTATTCAGTACTGAAGCAATCAGTCATTGGACAGTGGGTGACAGTGCTTAGCCCCGAAGCCAGGCCTTTAGTGAAACAAGCCCATAGAGGAATGTTTCCAGCTAATGAAACGTAAAATGCAGGCAAACAAGGACCTGATCATAGCATGAACTTTAGCATTTTAAAGATTAAAATGACTGACCTGCTCCCTTTAATCTGCAACTTTAGGGAAAGCTTTGTTTTGGATAGAGCAAGAAAGGTTCAGGTTTGTACGGTTGTCTGTCTCCTTGGAACAAATGTTCCCTTACGTACTTCTGGGGCAAGAAATAGTGGGAATCTCCCCAACAGGGAGGCCAAACAAGTTAGAACCGAACAAGAAGGCCGAGATCACTTGTGATCTGATCTTGAATTGTTTTAATGTAAAAGGTCAACTCCATCAGAAGCCAACACTACAGCTTTATGAGGGCACCAGATGGTTGCCAAATAATTCTGTCTTCTTAATCTCTTGTAGACTGCAAAAGAATATTCTACCAGAGCTCGTTGGAGTACATATGACAATTTCCAATGCATCCTAGCTTAACAGATACAACAAGCCAGCATGCAATACATCTTTTTCAATCACACAAAATTATATAATGAGATTTGTGAGGCATTGGAGACTGAGCCCATTCAAAAACGTACACTACGGAGCAGTCGTCTTCCAATGTACAGTAGTATGCACGCAGTACTAAACGTGCTATAAAAAGAAGCTTGGCTGGCTCGTGTCGGTTGCATCAGTTTTCTCCATAGATCATTGTGCCTCTCTTGTTTTACATCCAGAAATCTAAAATTAGATCTATGACGGCTACACTGAAAATCTATTCAAACCTTGGCTGTTAAGAGATTCTATGAACAGAAGCAAAACTAGCTTTCAATAATACACTGGCATGGAGCATAAATAAGTACTCCATAAGTACTCCAGCCAAGAGAAGTTGTATATTATCTGTCACACAGCTATCAGGCTTGCCCACAGTTCATGCAGGGTGCTGAAGGGAACTGGTAGATGGCACCTCCATACAGAAGGAAATTAAAATTTTCGCTAGCATACCTTCATATAAAGATACATTTTGTCTACAATTCACATAAAGCAACAGACATCACAAGCTGACATAGTGAGACATTGCTTGGCCTTGAGAAGGGAATTCTGTGAAGTCTCCAATGATGCTTTATGCGCATTAAAGTGGTTGTAAAGGCTGAAGGTTTTATTACCCTGTTTTCTGTGCATTAAAGCAGAACTCTGGGATTGTCAAAAAATCCCCCATTAGTGCACCTCCCTACACTAAACAGTTATTACATTTGTGAAATTTCTTACCTTTGAAGAGATATGTCCAATTTAACGTACAGGAAGTGAGCTTTCTCGTTCAAATGATGAATTATGTATTATTCAAGGCAGTTAGAGTTATTGCATCATATCCTCTTCTTTCTGTTTACACTACATTTCCCATCAGCCTTTGCACATTTCAATGAATGTGGGAGGTACACTAGCCTGTACATGTAAATGTGAACAAGCCCCCTTCAACATGAATCACACCCCTCATTCTGTAGCCAGGCCTACTAACCAGTGACACACAACATATCTTCTCTCCTCTCCAGCCAGCCACAAGGAGATAAACAAATTGCCCTTACAGTCTGTAATCATTACTGATCTGTACACACATTCCATAATATACACACTGTACTCTGCTGTAATTCACTATTCAAAATATTCCTCCTCCTGCAGATTTGAGATCGTTATAACATCAGTGCTGGTATGGTGTATGAGAACATCCCCAGCCATACCACAGAAAGAGCTGGGATGTTTTACATTAGCATGTGAGACAAGTAAATGTCAGCATGAGAAAAACACAAAAGTGCAGCGTTAACTTATCAATAGCACAATAATGGTGGAACCCTCTAATGTATGGAAATCTCAATACACTTCATTACCACCACAATACCAGCCTTTGTGATTTGTAACATCACATATAATACACAACACACTGAAAATAAGACATAAAAATGAAGCTTTGCAGGGATGGTGGAAACCCCTCCTACAGATATATGGAAGTGTACAGTGTCATTAAACAGTGCAGCCTCATCAGTGCCCATCAGTCCGGTCCCACAGTGCCACTTATCAGTGCGGTGACATTGTGCCCACCAATGCAGCTTATCAGTGCCCATCAGTGCAGTGACAATGTTCCCACCAGTGCAGTTACACAGTGCCACTTATCAGTTTCCATTAGTGCAGTGACACTGTGCCCACCAGTGCCGCTTATCAGTGCGGTACCCCCCCCCCACCCTCGCCTCTCATCAATGATAGCAGGGATCTGCTATTTCTGGAATTCCTGGCATGTTTGCTATGTGAACACCTCTGCTTTCCCCTGTCACAGCTGTATTCTAATATACACTGCAGAGCGCAGCTCCTATACGGCTGTGACAGGGGAAAGAGCGGAGATCACATAGCAAACATGCCAGGAATTCCAGAAATAGCAGAGATCTCCTGTTATGACATGCCTGGTATTTCTGGAATTCCTGGCATGTTTGCTATGTGACCACGCTCTTGCCCAGTCACAGCTGTATAGGAGCTGCGCTCTGCAGTGTATATTACAATACGGCTGTGAAAGGGGAAAGCAGAGGTGTTCACATAGCAAATGTGACAGGAATTCCAGAAATAGCAGGAGATCCCTGCTATCATTGATGAGATGGTGGGCAGGGAGGGTGGTGCTGGCAGAGAGGAGAAGGAGGGAGGTGGAAAACACCTCTATGCGTGGCTCAAACCGGGGGTCCCCCCCGCCCCCTCCAGCAAGCAAGATCGTCCTAGCTGCTCCTGCTAGAGGACTACAAGTGGGCGTGTCAGACCGCTGCTAGCAGTACAGGACAGAGAGGCTCCAGTGGTCTTACAAACCAGATGTCAGAGGGGAATAACTGTTTCAGCAAGCTACTACAGGGGAACTACAGAGCTCAGAAGAAGATGGATGGCATAGTTGGAGAAGGTAGGATATCAGCAACAAGGACATGGAAAAAGGTTTTTCCCGTAGTTTTGCTTTAAGGTAAGAAATCTTCTGTGCCAGAGGATCGATCCCCCTAGCCCCCTGCCCTTAGGCCTGGTTTACACTATTGCGGATATCGCTCCCGTTTCTGGCACCTGCAACCAAAACGCACAGGGCTACTATTCAGCCTTAATGTCACCCTGATGCATCTAAAAATGGAAAAGTACTATGCGATTTCCTAGCTGCTGCATTTCCAAACTGGTGCAGGAACTTTTTCTCGTACAGTACCAAAATAAATGATTTCAAATGAATGGGCTGCCATGCCTGCACAAATGCAGCCTGCAGGGCCAATGTAGTGTGAACCAGGCCTTAAACTTACCTTAGCTCGATCTAGATCCTGTTATGTGCATGAGAGCAGCAGCTCTTCTCCCTCCCCACTGGGTAGATTGATAGCAGGAAGAGCCATTGGCTCTTGCTACTGTCAACCATATTCTGTGATGGAGTGGGGGGGGGGGGGGGTGGACAGGGCCAAGCCACCCTGCCCATGTCTACAGACAGACCGGATGGCTTGGGAGTGAGCCAGCACCAGTGCCCCCATAGAAAGTGGATTTCATGCTGTAAAAGCTGCACTATATAAATCCTATATAATAATAATAGTTTCTATGGGGGGCACACGCTAAAGAAGTAAAGCCAGGATCCCCGGCGGGGAACCCGATTAGAGTATTGAAGCTGCTCTGTGAAATACCATTGCACAGAGCAGTTAAGTATAACATGTTTATTTTTTAAATAAAATTAATAAAAAAAAAAAAAAAAAAAAAAAAAAAAAAAAAAAAAGCTTTAGAGTCATTTTAGGAAAAAGACTATCACTATAACATGGTAGGCCAATGGCTGAGAGTGTTGATCAGTGTATTCTGGCGGGGGCTGTTAGAATACAATAGCACAGTGGTGGGAGATTGCCGCAATATTGTTTGTGGTGATCGGTCAGTTTTTTCCTGTTTAACCCACTGGGTTGAACGAAAAAATACCTGCCGTGTGTACTGGGCTTTACACAGCACTTTACCTAGTGTATATTCACATCAGTCCCTGTCCTCAAAGAGCTTATAATCCAATGTCCCAAACTAACATGCATACTCACACCAGGGTCAATTTACACAGATGCCAATTTTCTTTTCTGCATGTCTTTGACGTGTAGGAGGAAAAACATTCAAATTCTAAGCAGACGTCCTTGCTGGGATTTAAACCAAGGACCTCAGTGTTGCAAGGCATAGGTGCTAACCACTGAGCCATTGTGCTTCCCTATCGGATTGATGATTAATGTACAGGCACTTGAAAAGGCTTATTTTTAAAGTTAACTCTGCAGGGATCTTTTATTATTCTCTTTTTCATATCGTCAGTGTTCAGCATTCCTATTTCCTCTGATCCACCTCCACCCATTCTCGGAGGAATTCACACATCGGTTTGTTGTGGCAACATCTACGCTTTCCAAGTTTATGGGAAGCTTTCCAAATCCGCTAATCTACAAGGGCATCTGACAAACCAGGACTAACACGCTACTGACCCACAAAATCCTCTTTAGGACATTTTAGATTGCGAGTACAGACACTTGAAAGCGTAGTCAAACTTTGCAAAGTATTTGATACATAAAAAGCAACTCAAATCCTTTTAGATAGCACAAAAACATGTGTTAAGATGTGTTCTATCACTGCATGCATGAAGACTTAGGCTCCATGCACACTGGACGCTCTATGGGCGTCGAATTTCAGTGGCAGGAGACGCTGCTTAGAAAACGTTCTTGAAGCAGCGTTTTGTGAGCAGCGTTTATCGGCATCTGAGCGTTTTTTTTTTTTTTTTTACTTCATTCGCTTCTATTGACTACAAAAAACACCGGACGCAGATAAACGTCCGTTTAGCGTCGTTTATCGGTGTCCAGCGGTTTTTGTGGTCATAAGAACTCCTCTTGTACGCCAATTCAGGGCGTTCAGGTAACAGCCCAAAAACGCCACTGCTGTTATACAATGACTGTCCATGTGTGCATGGACACATAGGATAACATAGGGGCATTTTTGGGCTGTTAAAAAATGCATAAACAGTTTATCAGCTTCAGTGTGCATGGAGCCTAAAACCCAATGATAATAAGACCCTCTACAGCTCCAGTGCGAGTATCCAGGGCTGTGATATTTTCCTGGTGACTGAAATCCCTGTTGCCTGTCCTAGGAATCCAATGAGGATGGCAGGCAGTGGCACTGTGATTAAGGAAGGAAATCTACCAGTGAATATCCCCACTGAGACTGAAAAGGTAAAACTATCACCGGCTATATCTAAAGACAAAAAGATTTTTATGCTTTGATTGGCATAGGGAAGGGTTTAAAACCTGTTGAGATTTCCAATGGAGAGATTTTCATTTACTTCCGGTCCTGACAACAGTAAGAAAATCTCTCCAAAAGGCGGCACACCTTTTGTCACCAGAACTAGTCCCCATAGGAACTTTTACTCTAATTCTGTTTCAGTGACAACTTTTTTTCCCCTCACTTTTAGGCCTTGTTCACATGGGCCTACTTAAGCGTACGTCCTTGATGCCTGCACAGGGGTACACAGATGTTCCATGCATCTCTGTGCAGACAGACCCATTCATGTCAACTAGGACACAGCCGCTTCTCCCAATTTGACATCCATGCAGGTGCACATCTCCGATCACACGAAGTTTCCATTTGGCGACATGGAACTACACGGCTATCAAATTGCAAGCAGCGACTGTGTGCTTGTAGTCACTGTGTCCATATTGACATGCATGGGACTGCCTGCACAATGATGCACAAAACACTCCTGCATCACCATTCGGACAAACACAGCCCTTGCAGTCGTATGCTTAAGCACGCCCGCGTGAACAATGTCTAAAGCTGTGTACACAAGATAAGAATATCAGACGAATGATAGTGCGTTTATTTTACATACTAGTCTCATATTGAAAACCAATAGGTTACTAGAGTTACAAAAATTCTCATTAGGACAGAATACAACTTCGGAAGCCATGTAATGTATTGTATTGTATTTTTATTTCCGAGCATGCATTGTCTTGGTCACGATTTTTTTTCTGTACAAATACTATACCAATTTTATAAAAATCTTTAGTTTTGGTTCCGTAGGAGAAAAATGTTCATGTTTGCCCTTCAGATAATTTCGCATGAACTGTTGATTGGCTCTTGAACGCTGTGTACTTGTCATCAGATTATTGGACGCACGCGCCGAAAGTAGTATTTTACGTCCGATTTTCTCAACGATAATACTAGGCATTAGTCTGGGCGAGACTGTAAAGCGGCATCGTCCCAATAGGGACTAAGACCACAATAAAATGCCAACAAGAATTCTGACCCTTCCCCATCATAACAAAAAAGAATGTTTAGGTTTTAGATACACTTTACACTTCTTGACCACAATATCAATTGTTTCAGTTCTTTATTTTGCCAAGCTTGAAGTGGAAGCCAGCCTAAAATCTAAAATCTCTAAATTTACTGGCAGCCACAATCTAACACTAACCTGTCTAGCCCTGTAAAGCAAAACTCGCTATACATGCCTTTTATAAAGCCAATCCAGTCCGGTCTCCAGCGTCGGAAGCGCTGTGCAGGACAAGACCTACATCGGCTGTGAAATGAATGGGGAGTGACATCACCCATAGTTACTATGGAGCTTCCGTTGTTGCTGCCTCCTCTGCACCCGCCTACCCAGAGAAGCAGCCGCTGACAGCTCAGCGTGGGACCGGAGCAGCTTCAGGAAGGTATGTATAGCGAGTTTTGCTTTACAGGGCTAGATAGGTTAGTCTTAGATTGTGGATGCCTGTAGATTTAGAGATCTTAGTTTTAGACTGGAGTTCCACTAAGGCCCCTTTCACACTTGTGCGACCCGATTTTTTTCCGCAATTTCAGATCAGTACCACTTTGGTCCGACTGTGTTGCAACTTTGGCTCAATGAAAACATATTACAAAGTCATACAGAAGTAGTACAGAAATTGCATCTATTATTCAGGTGCGATTTGCATGAGACTTTGAGGGTTTAACATTGACGTCTATGGACCTCAAGTTGCATCAAAGTTGGACCAAAGGAATGCAGGGACTACCTTGAAGTCGACACGACTTGAAAGTCGTACAGATATGAATGGTGCTCATTGGAAATAATGGGGAATGACTTGTCATGCGACTTTGCAGTCCCAAATTGCAGGACAACTCGCACAAGTGTGGAAGGGGTCTAAGCATAAAGATTTAAAAGCAAAGCATTGCATATATTTATAGTGCAGAAACAAAGCAAAATGTACCTCGTTTATCACATGTTGGATGACCACTGTCAGGGCCTCAAACCTTTGGTTGCTGCAGGTGAGGAGACTTTTCAGCTGCTGTATGATTCCCTTCTGCTCCTCGCATACAGCTTTACACTGGGCTAACTCAACAGCTTGTGTGTCCACCGGGGCAGCCTGTGCCTGTGTACTGGGACCTCGAGGGCTCGTCTTCTGCTTGCCTTTATCAACTAAAGGAATGCAAAGAAAAAAAAAAAAAATTAAATCACAAATAAAGATACATTTGGAAATGATCATGTGCTTTCAATGTTCAAAATATCTGCGGGTGTGTGTGGAGGGGGAGAATTACACATCCCACAATGGTATTAATGTTTCAATAACTTTGTCTGAGTTTCCCTTCATTGAAGCCATGTCTCTTACCAATCTTACCAGGCAAATGCCAGAAGCAAAGTAAATCCTCTTGGTAGGATAAGTGATGTACAGTACCTATGCATTACATTCTACTCTATGTATATCCTGGATACAGAGTCAAAGATCTTGACAAAAGGAGTAATACTGACAACCAATAGTTGCTGGAGTAGGAGAACCTCAGTACTGTATTTACCTGTATGTATTGAATATTTTCCCAGGCGAGTGCCTGGAGTGCTATTGAGCGACTTGCCTACATTATAAATAACCCAAATCTGACAGATGATTCTGCTATGCAGGCGCCTCCCATCACCTTGCTTTTTCAGCTGCAATATATACAGTACATTTGTCCTCCATCATATAATGGACTACTGCCCTCTTGAGACTTATTGAGGGAACCACATGGAAAGTACAAGACAGCAACATTGTTGTACAATGTACACGATAAACTTCTCCCCTTGTCCAGCTCTTAAGTTCAGACAATAAAAATGTAATGTAAACAGAAACCGCAATCACTCAAATCAATGAACTAGCATTTTAAAATACGGTGCACATGGAAGGGCTTTTAATAGAACAAATAATACAGTTGTGCTCAAAAGTTTACATACACTGGCAAAATGTATGATTTCTTGGCCATTTTTCTGAGAATATGAATAACACAAAAACATTTCCTTCACTCGTGGTTAGTGTTTGGCTGAAGCCATTTATTATCAACAAACTATGTTTACTCTTTAAATCATAATGACAACAGAAACTACCCAAGTCAAAAGTTTACATACCCTGGTGATTTTGGCCTGATAACATGCACACAAGCTGACACAAAGGGGTTTGAATTGCTATTAAAGGTAACCATCCTCACCTGTGATCTGTTTGCTTGTAATTAGTGTGTGTGTATAAAAGGTCAATGAGTTTCTGAACTCCTGACAGACCCTTGCATCTTTCATCCAGTGCTGCACTGACGTTTCTGGATTCTGAGTCATGGGGAAAGCAAAAGAATTGTCAAAGGATCTGCAGGAAAATGTAGTTGAACTGTATAAAACAGGAAAGGGATATAAAAAGATATCCAAGGAATTGAGAATGCAGATCAGCAGTGTTCAAACTCTAAGAAGTGGAAAATGAGGGGTTCTGTTGAAACCAAACCACGACCAGACCAACTAAAATTTTAGCCACAACTGCCAGATAAATTGTTTGGGATGCAAAGAAAAACCCACAAATAACTTCAGGTGAAATACAGGACTCTGAAAACATGTGGTGTGGCTGTTACAAGATGCACAATAAGGAGGCACTTGAAGATGGGTTGATGGCTGAGTCGCAAGAAAGCCATTACTACGCAAATGCCACAAAGTATCTCTCTTACAATACGCCAAACAGCACAGAGACAAGCCTGAAACCTTACGGCACAAAGTCATTTGGAGTGATGAGACCAAAATTGAGCTTTTTGGCCACAACCATAAACGCTACATTTCTAGAGTCTACAAGGCCTATGATGAAAGGTACACCATTCCTACTGTGAAACATGGAGGTGGATCGCTGATTTTTTGGGGATGTGCGAGCTACAAAGGCACAGAAAATTTGGTCAATATTGATGGCAAGGTGAATGCAGTACGTTATCAAAAAATACTGGAGGAACATTTGCATTCATCAGCCAGGAATGCCAATGATCCAAAACACAAGGCCATGTGGACCTGTCATTGGCTACAGCAGAATAAAGTGAAGGTTCTGGAGTGGCCATCTCAGTCTCCTGACTTCAATATCATTGAGCCACTCGGAGGAGATCCCAAAACGTGCAGTTCATACAAGATAGACCAAGAATTTCCAGGACCTGGATGTTTTTGCAAGAGGAATGGGCAGCTTTACCATCTGAGAAGATAAAGAGCCTCGTCCACAAATACCACAAAAGACTTCAAGCTGTCATTGATGTTAAAGGGGGCAATACACGGAAGAACTGGGGTATGTAAACTTTTGATCAGGGTCATTTAGGTAGTTTCTGTTCTCATTATGATTTAAAAATAGTAAACACAGATAATGTATAATAAATGGTTTCAGCCAAACACTAACCATGAGTGAAAGAAAAGTTTTTGTGTTATCCATATTCTCTGAAAAATGGCCAAGAAATCAACTGTATATAAGCACTTAAAAATGGAACTTCACTCTCTCAATCAACACGGGCTATTTTTAATTCTTATGCTGCTAGCATTAGCAACTAGATAGGAAAGTATATCATATTTACTTGTTTTAAACTTTTTTTTTTTTTTTTTACACGTTTTCAGTTATTCCCTGATTTCCAGGCCTAGGCAAACTATGTCATACTGATCCAAGGAGTCTTCAAGAGCGGAGGAGTTCTCAACAAAGCACACCTTCCTGCAGGCCTGCCTGGGCCAAGAGTAGATGGATTCCAGGAAGTAAAGATATGTATCATCTGCCATTACTCTAGATGGCCACAGTTCTGAATGATTTTGGGGGGGTGTCTTTTGTAAAGTGATTTCTCAGAAAAAAAAAAAAAAAACATGGAGACATGGATGGATGGGTATTTGCTTGGAATATTAAAAATGAATAAACAGCTTTTTTAGATTGCAATGCTTAGATGCAGTGTAGTTCTGCCTTAACCAGTGAAAGAAAATTCACATTTACACTAAATTTGCATTAAACGTTTTAGTTGCATATATATATGCAGAAGCGGCACTGCCTCGTCAAGACTCCTAGAGGCCCTAACACTCGACTAGGAAAGCCTCCATCTTGGAACTTGTATAGCAAGAAATACATTGAGGGCAGGTAGCTCAATCCACATTCAAGGGGCAGGGGACACACCAGAAGCCCAATATAATGGCAGCCAAAAAACAGATGAAAGTTGTTATGGAAGTCATTTATTTTGGATCTTTTAGTATGCAGGACACAGTATTTTGTATTTCAATGGTATTCAGAATTAAACTGTATGACACATTCAAAAGCGCTTTATGGCTTGCTGGGTTATTGATATTTAACATTGGTTATTCACTAATAGATGTTTGTCCAGGGTTGCTGAAAATCAATTGACTTAAAATTATGTTGGTAAAACAGGTTAACGCATTCTGTATATGGAAGATTCTAGGAAATGTTTAAATAAAACTAAGCTCTGGGATAAGCACATGTTGTCTTGATACAAGAGGCACATGTATTCTTACTTGAACCTTGGTGTGGTTTGTTTATTTCTTATAGATCTGTGCAGTAATACAGTATAAAACTTTCCCTCTGTACAGGAGCTTCTTGCAATAAAGACTGTTCACTGCTGCTCTCTCCTTGTCCAGGGGGACTGGTCTTTTCTCCGCCCCTTTCTGTAATTTTCTGCAGGCAGTCTGCAGTGGGTGGAGTCTGCTGGTCCCTCTCACAGCTCTGCTCAGGCTTTGCCCAGCACACTGTCACTTTTACAAAGGTATAACTAGGTTTGCAAAGGCATTTGGTGGACATGAGGTAGTTTGATCCTTTGGAGCGGTTGAACAATATAAATTATATGAAAGTTTTTGCGCCCTAAGCTCCGCTTTAAACGGTAACTACTTCCGTGGGAAAAAAATTGGCAAATAAAAATATAATATAGCGTATACAATTGTGACACAAGTTTTATTTGATTAAAAATGTCCATTCTTTTTCAATCTGCAGCTCTGTCATTTTCTGTAAAATGCAATGCAATATGGCTACCTGGAGGTGTTCTGTACACAGATGGTATACAGAACACCCCCCCCCAGATAGGTCATTTCCTGCTTGTGTGATTGGCTGACTGATTTTCCCAGCAGTCTACACCAAGATACAAATCAGATTTTGATTTTCCCCTGCAACAAAATGTAATTTTTGGTGAGCTACTCCCAAAGGGGAAAAAAAAAAAAAAAAATCACATCTGAGGCTGGGTTCACACTTGTCCAACACGACAATAATCAGACTTTCCTCCTACAATGGTCCAACATTGGTCCGACTTTAGTGAACGGGGATCTGACTTTGATCCCGACAATACCAGGCACCTCGTGCTCTGGGGCTATTGAAGGGGAACCTGCAAAAAACCGGCATGGGTGTTCCCCCTCCAAGATCATACCAGGCCCTTCGGTCTGGTATGGATTTTAAGGGTAACCCTGCGCCAAAATAAAAAAAAAAAAAACGGCGTGGGGGTCTCCCCCAAAATCCATACCAGACCCTTATTTGAGCAGTCTTCTTGCTCTTTTGCTGGGTCTTCTCCCTCTGTTCTTCCATCCTGTGCTGACTCAACGTGATCTCCCGCACTAATGCCGACTCCGCCGTGTGCAAGGACTTATATTGGCATGGGGCGAGACAACCTGCTGACGTCACCCGAGGCCCCACCCCCTTGTGATGTCACCGCCCCATCATGACATCAGCGGGTAGCCCCGCCACATGCCAATATAAGTGCTTGCACACCGCGGAGCCAGCATTGGTGCAGAAGATGGAGAAGACTGCACAGAGCAGAGAAGAACTGGGAGAAGAGCCAGAGAGGGGAAAAGAAAGCAGAAGACACCGGAGCAGATTTAATAAAATACTTTAAAAAGCTGTGTAGTGTTTTTTTTTATACTTTTTTTGGTGAATGGGTAGGGGTACAATGCACCCCATACTCATTCACATAGGGTGGGGGGCTGGGATCTGTGGGCCCCCTTGTTGAAGGGGGCTTCCAGTAAGCCGCCCCGCCCGCAGACCCCGACAACCACCGGCCAGGGTTGTCCAGAAGAGGCCCTTTGGGGGAGTGCTTTGGGGTGGGGGGCGCAACCTGGTATGGTTCAGGAGGGGCTCTCGCTCGTCCCACCCCCTTTCCTGACCTGCAAAGCTGCGTGCTTGGATAAGGGTCTGGTATGTATTTTAAGGGGACCACAGAAACCTTTTTCAAAGTCGGACCGACTTGTGTCGGACCAGTTAAGACGGCTCTCATAGGGAAACATTGATTTGGTAAAGTCATGCGACTTGTGCTCACAATATCGGTCCGTTTGTCGAACAAGTGTGAACCCAGCCTAAAAGGGAAACAGACCCTGCAACTTTGCCCATTAGAGCCCTGCAGGTGATAATTACAACAAGACTCCCATACAGGTTCACTTTCTACATGGACACAGATAAACAGCCATTCCTTAATAACAAAACGTAGAAAATCTGCAACAAACTGATAAAATTATTGCAATGTACATAGAACTCCCAGAGGGGAATGTGATTTTTCTCAACAGAAGTGGAGTTACTCTAAGTGAATAGATCAGTAGGCCCTTTAGAAGCCCTATACATTTGGGCAGACATGTAGCTGATCGTCATACAACAAATAATTTCGATCAGATCTGCAAGTTCCCCACATAAGTTTGTTTACAGCAGTAGTGATGTGAAGACTGCATACACCATGAAATCACATGATTATGAGAGCGATTTTTCCTCCAGCTCAGTATAACTGTTAATCCTTTGTTATGATAAGTGAATATTACAGCAGACTAGGTTTACACGAATGCCAGCATACTCTACCCATCCATGTGCAGCATAGGCACCGCAATAAGGCAGAAAACAGACAGAAGCAGATCCCTGCCATCCTCACAGCACACAGTCACATTCCACATAGCTGGAGGAGGAACATGAAAAGAAAGTCATAAACCAAGAGATTCCACTATAGGAAAAATACATCTGTCAGGCTTAACTCCTCCTTAAATATTCCACCACAAGACTGGGTTTAAACATTTCAGATTTCTGTGTAAGGCTTTTAGCATTCCTAAGCACTGTTAATACACCTTGATAAAATTGATCTGCTAAAGCCTCCACTCATACAAAACAAAGCTTTCTTTTACACAGTGCTCCACCATCAGATTAGGAGGTTTACAGTCACCATACACAGGCAGATATCTCACCAAGAATGACAGGTGCTGGGATATGGATCTCTCCTGAGATCCTTCAGCAGGCCATAGATTATGCGAAAAACCACTAGACTTCCCCGTCCGACACAATCGGAGAAATCATGTCGCAATAACGCAAACTAAATCGGGTGTTGCGACGCCAAAAAAACATTCCGGAAATCACGGGAAATTGCAAGCGTCTTTCAAAACGCCTATGTGTGAACAGAGCCTTAGGGTCCATGCATACTGAGCATAAAATATGCTGCTTAGGCCCCATTCACACTTGGTGATTTGGAATTGAGGGAGGAAATGTCGCTATTCCAAATCACATGGCAATTGGTGCAAAATGTGCGCTTGGGTACCATTCATTCTAAAAACGCAACTTTAACAAAAAAACATTTTTTTTTAAAAATAACAAACATGTTATACTTACCTGCTCTGAGCAGTTGGTTTTGCACAGAGCAGTCCAGATCCTCCTCTGCTCGGGTCCCTCACTGGCACTCCTGGCCCCCTTCCCTGCGGATGAGTGCCCCCACAGCAAGCAGCTTGATCTGGGGGCAACCGAGCCGAGCTGCTGCTCTGTGTCCATTCAGACCCCCTTCTCCCTCTACTCCTCATTGACTCATTGACAGCCGTAGGAGGCAACAGCGCCCGCTGCTGTTTCAGTCAATGAGGAGGGAGAGTCCCGGACAACTGAGGCTCTCATGCAACATCGCTGGATCGAGATGGGACTCTGGTAAGTATTAGGGGGTGCTGGGGAGGCTGCAGCACACAGGTATTTATCTTAATGCATTAAGATAAAAAAAAAAACTTCTGCCTTTACAACCACTTTTGTCGTACAAAGAGCAGCAGGAGCTTCCTTTGAATGACAGTATAAGCAGCTCTATGTTCGTCTATCTTCCATGCACATTGGGGAATTTACAGGCATGCTTGCAGAGAAGCGTTTAACCGCTTAACAACCGCCCTATAGACAAATGAGGTCTACAAGGCGGTTGCTTAATTCTGGGAGGACGTCTATTGACGTCCTCCCAGAATCGCGCTTCCCGCGCGCCCCCTGGGGCGCGCACACGGGAACATCCGTGACCGCCGGGTCCGGGGGACCCGACTGATCACGGATCGTGGTGAATGGCTGCTGCGAGCAGCCTTTTACCACGTGATCGCGCCGTCAAATGACGGTGTGATCACATGTAAACAAGCCGGCGGAAGCGCCGGCTTTTCTCTCCTCTCTGCACCGATCGGTGCAGTGAGAGGAGAGAGGGGGGAGGGGGGAGAGAGGACACGCTGCAGCGCTGTGGGCGATGTGTAATGCCCACAGCGCTGCCTAGGTGACAATACACCCCCCACCATCCATTTACCACCCACCCAGCCAGTAAACTGCCGCGCTAGTGCACCATTTTCCGACGAGCGTCGTCGGTAAGTGGTGCTAGGCACTAGTCAGCCCAGGGGGCCTGGGCCGCCAGTGCCTACAAGGGCACACGCGCGGGGTCCCCCGCGCGCCCTTCGCGCTAAGACCCTCCTGCAGTTATCTGCAGGAGGGTCTTAATTCGTTGGCGGAACATCTGGAG
>BLSH010098745.1:528560-542422 GCA_018402905.1 Glandirana rugosa | reverse complement strand
CCCCCCCGTGCATCAATGAGCCTTTGCGCCCATGGCTCTGTCCCCAAAGGAGACGCTTAGGTATGTTTGTTGCGTACTCTGCCACTCAACCCCAAGAACAGCCCTCAGCCCCTCTGGCAATAGTGGAAGGACCAATGAAACCACAAAAGCACAGAGATGGTTTTTACTGCAATATCTCTGTGAAAAAGGGTAGCAGACAATAACCTTATATATTCAAGTAATGCAACTGGAGAGCAATAACTGAGATCAAGAGCAATAGAACTCAATACTGCATTCAGGCGGCTTTCAGGAAATTCCAAACCTGAGAATAACCCCAAGAGCAGAGGCACACTTAAACGGCAAATAAAACACAATATGACACTTTATATTGGATTAATTACCTCTACTCAAATTGCGCTCTATGAGTCCAGGCAGGAGGAGAGCAGAGGAATGACCTTCTCTTAGGTTAGACCTCCTCCTGTCTCCTGACACCACAGGCCCAATTGTAAACACTGTACTCAAATCAATATTCAATAAGTCAGCCCCCAAGGTAAACTATCCTGCAAACTTACTACATATACAGTAACTTTAGTCCCTTTAAATAAGGATGAGACTTGGATATTCAGCTAGCCACTTATTGGTGCACGTAAACTCCTGAATAGCAGGGCCAAACACCACAACTAGCCCGGATTATCAAGTAAAGAATGCAAGATCTTCCTCAGCAAGGTGAAAGGAAAATGGTGTCTGTATACAGTGTCTCTGTATTTTAATGTCCTTGTGTCCTGTGACACTATAGGTGTCAGCAAGGAGACTAAGAGCAATGAGGTCTGCATACAGTGTCCGCACAACTATCTGTGTGCAGTGACCTCGTTTCCTGCAAATGCCTTTTCACCCAATCCTGCAGTCAAGGCCCCAACGAATGTCATGGAACAGGAAGGCTCTTCTAGTGATACGACCGGTCACCTCACATTGGAATGCTTCACACCATCGATGCAGGTGCGTCTAGATATGCACCTGAGATCCCCCTCTCCAAGGCTGGATGTCCTAGATCGGCTGTGGATGCCTGAAACAATGGAATGGACGGGCTGCAAGGCAGCAGCTCTCACCTATATCCAGTCTGTTCTCCTGCCTCGTGGTGGCGGAAATCTCTTCAGATAACAAGATGTAGTCTTTTGGTTCTCTCTCCCCAGAGCAGGCTGGCTCTTGTAGTTCTGTGCCCATAGGAAGCTATGGGGCAGTTTTAGATGGGTACTACATATCCCAGAATCCTTTGCAGCTGCTGCTTGTGGCGGCCAGCTGCAGGAGAAAGAGCGGGGCACCGGCTACACCAGTTATCCTTCCTTGGACCACTTTTGGAAGGTCCCTATCACTTCGGACCAGGAACATCCCACAAGTGTTGCAGTTGTGGAGTTGCTCTGACCCAGTTGTCAAACCATTCCTATTTAGCCCTTGTCAAAGTAGCTCAAATCCTCACTCTTAGCCATTTTTCTTTCAGCACATCAACCTCTGAGAGGACATTTTCACGTGCTGCCGAATATAACCCCAATTCCAAAAAAGTTGGGACGCTGTGCAAAAACTACATGAAAACTGAATGCGACCAGTTACAAAATTTCATAAATCCATATTTTATTCACAATAGAAAAGCACATAAAATGTTAAAGCTGAGAAAATGTACCATATGAAAAAAATAAAGTGTTAAATTTGACATTTATGGCAGCAACATTGCTGCGATCTTGCCCATGATTCCAAATCGCGCTGCAATGCTGGAAAAAAATGCAGCATGTGTGTGTGTGCCCTACATTCTTAAGGACACCTAAAAACACAAAGCGGTTTTGTTGCAAGTGATGCGCAGCAAACCGCATAGTGTAAAGCTTGCCACCCCCAAAAGGAGCAGGAGGTTCTTTTGGGCAACAAGCTTCATCCGATGCGGTTTGCTGTAAAATAAATGGTGGCAAATATGACACCACGTTTTAGGGGTCATTAAAAATGAAGAGCACACAAACATGTGCTGCATGTTGCCAGCATTGTACTTTATAAGATCTTTGCACTTTTAATTATTGGCACTTTATAGTAATTGGCACTGGGCACTTTTTGATTGGGGTCGCTTCTATGTATGGTACTTGTTACACATTGGATACCCAAAAATAACTCAACACAAGTGGTATTAATTTAATTAGTGTTTATTGGCATATCACATTCTAGCACAAGTATTTTTACACAGGATAAGCACAGCTTTCCTTTTTAATATCAGTAGTTTGTTTTGTTGCTCTTTCCCACAATATAGATCTACAGGGTTGTTGACCCACTGACACCGAGTCCCTGTGTCACTGCTATCTAGTAGGGATGCTCACTGAATGCTGAAAAAAATGCAAAGCTTCTTATAGCAGCTAATAAAAATACTCCATACTACATACTTGGGAGAGAGGTTGGACATGTGTACATTAAACCTCAGCTTGTCATATGCCAATAGGCCAGGAGGTGAGAGTACCTGTGTTGCTCAGTACATGGGAAGACAGTAACAATGAGATCTGTCCAATTGATGGCCCCTTCCCCAAGAGCGGTCACAGCCTCAGGTGTCCACAGACACCAAGTTAATACCATTTGTGTTTAATTTTTTATATGTTTAGGTATCCAATGCGTAACAAATATTATATGTAGCCATGACCCTGACCCCTAGAGGCCTAATGGTGACCTCCAGAGTCAGGGAGAGCTGACATCCTCCTTCAAAGTGTGGGTTACTAGGCATTGTGGGTATAGATAGGTAGAATAAATTGGGTGCAAGTCACTTTGAGAATGCAAAGAGATTTATTGTTTCTTAACAGGAATTAAGGAGAGAGTGTTTAGGGCCAGGACACCCTTTGCCAATTGCTTTTGCATCTGCCTAACTGAGACAAAAATAGAAATCGGAAACCGCTAAACAGTTCAAGAGCCTTTAACCCTATGCCTACCACCCAAAAACGGGCGAAGGCCGGAAGCATTCTGGGAGGGCAAACCAAAACGTCTTCTCAGAATCGCGCTCCCATGCGCCCCCTGGGCGCACACACGGGAGTCTCCGTGCTCGCCGGGTTCACAGGTCACAGATCGAGGTAAAGGGCCAATGGCAGCGGCTCTTTACCACGTGATCACTCTGTTTAATGACGGAGTGATCACAATGTAAACATGCCGGGGACATCCAGGGTATCAGGTCTCTCCTCACACCGATACAGTGTGTGTGTGTGTGTGTGTGTGTGTGTGTGTGTGTGTGTGTGTGTGTGTGTGTGTGTGTGTGTGTGTGTGTGTGTGTGTGTGTGTGTGTGTGTGTGTGTGGAGGAGAGAAATTGAGTGCCGACAGCGAGTTATATTATACTTTTACTGTGCCCAGCAGTGCTACATCAGTCCACCACAGTGCCACCACAGTGATCATCTAAGCCACATCAGTGCCACCAGTGTGCCTAGTGCCAACACAGTGCCACCTGTGCTCAGTGCCCATAAGTGCCACTACAGTGCCCATCAATGCCACATCAGTGCCACCTTTGCCACTATAGTGCTCATCTGTGCCATCAGTGCCACGCCACTACAATGCCCACCACCAGTGCTACATTAGTGCAAGTACAGTACTCCTCTGTGCCCTACAGTGCTCATCTGTGCCCTACAGTGCCATCAGTGCTCATCTGCACCACTACAGTGCTCTCAAGTGTCACTACAGTGCTACGTTAGTGCCACTACAGTGCTCATCTCTGCCCTACAGTGCCCATCAGTGTTCATCTGCACCACTACAGTGCCCATCAGTCCCACTACAGTGCCCATCAGTGTGCGCTTATCAGTGCCATCCCATCAGTGGATCCTCATCAGCGCCGTCAGCACCACCTCATCAGTGCCAGATAATCCATGCAGCCGCAGAGCATTAGTGCAACCTCATCAGTGCACCCTTAGCACCCATCAGTGCATCCACAGCCCACCGTCAGCAGCATGGTGAAAAAATATTTTTCCAGCTAGGAGGCATACCGGCTTCTTAGCCTGAGCGATGAGAGCAGCGGGAAGCTCCCTGAGTCTGCGTCTGCGTCTGAACCGGTTTTAATCCGTGGGTCTGATACTGAATTCAAGAGGAACTTGAACCCATGAAAGGAAGACCTTCTGGTGAGGAGGAGCAGGCTACAAGTAGCGCAGTGCCATCCACCTCTAGTGCAGTGGCATCCACAAGAAATGAAGTAAGACTGCAACAAAGGCTAAGCACTAGTGGGGTGTCATATCAACCCCAAAGGTTGAGGACCCATGCCAGCCTTCCCTATGCCCTTCAGAACCCCCTGTAGCTTCCCTCCTTTTCCCGAGCAGCAAACATCCCCCTTTCATCGCCCAGTCAGGTGTCCAGATGAACACCGATAATTTTGCCCTTCTTGAGTTTTTTACATTTAAATTTTCACTGAAGACCTACCATTGTCCAACGTGGCCCAGTGCAACCTCTATGCACAACAGTTTATAACAAGCAACCCTGGTTCAAGCTACACACGTGCTTTTGAGTGAAGAGAAAACTTACCATGGAGGAATTTAAAAATAGATTAGGCCTAACTTTTAATATGGGACTCACAAAAAAAAAAAATGTATACTCCTACTGGTCCACCAACCCCAATCTACTCGTCCCTTATGCCAAGGTCAAGATACCTTATGATTCTACGGTTCCTCCACTATAATGGACAACACCCAGTGCCCTCCCCGCAATGACCCAGCTTAGAACAAATTATTTTAAATTCGGCCACTTCTAAATTATATCTCTGAAAAATTCACCCAGTTATATACCCCGCGACCAAAATATCCACATTTACCAGTCACTTGTAAAATTCACAGGCAGGCTGAGCATCAAACAGTTTATTCCCAGCAAAAGGTCCCGATATGGGGTTAAGCTGTACAAGCTTTGTGACCGAGCCACGGGCTACATCTATGCCTGAGGGGAAGGACACCCAGCTGCATCCCCTTGAATGCCCTGAGCATATAGGAGCCAGTGATAAAGTTGTCTGGGAGCTTATCTATCCACTCCATGGAAAGGGTTACCACTTTTATGTGGATAATTTCTATTCAAGCTTGCCCCTCTTCTGCAACCTTTACCGGAGGCAGACTCCAGTATGCGGTACAGTTAGAGCCAATAGAAAGGGCTTCCCACAAAGACTTAACGAAAGTCTACAAAGAGGGGAGACTGTGTTTGCGGAACGAGGAGGTATTGGCTGTCAAGTGGAGGAACAGACGAAACGTCCACATGCTTTCAACAATTCATTATGACACCTATGTGGAAATACCCCGAAGAGACGACCCAATCCAGAAACCAACTTGTGTCCATGAATATAATTTGTTCATAGGGGGTGTCGACTTCAAAGGTCAGGTGATCGAACCCTACCTTCCCACAAGAAAATCCCGCCATTGGTACAAGAACGTGTGTTTATTTTTTTCAGTTTGGCCATGTAGAACACTTGTTATTTACAAAAAAATCTACCAAGACCCCCGTATCCTATCTTCAATGCCATGAAGAAATTACCACCGCCCTATTGTACCCTGAAAGCCCACCAGAAAATATTCACTCTGAGTATGCAGACTTCAAGAATGTCACTTTCCTGAGAGACTCCCCCTCCATGACACAGGCCAAAGATGTCAGAAGAAATGCCGGGTGTGCTCCAGAGGAGGAGGTAGAAGAGACACCATGTATTATTGTCCCCAACGTCCTTCCCAACCAGGCCTCTGTATAGATGACTGTTTCCGCCGTGACCATATTTCTCTAGATTATTAGTGAAGTATGGTAAACGTAATTGTCATTTACATCCACACCCCTTATGCCACTGCACTGTACATACCGCTGCCTTCTTCGGAACTGACCCTGGCCTGTTATTAGACCACGCTTCTGCGGAACGCTAAAAATATCTCTGCCTGTTCCTGAACTGACACTGGCTTGTTATACAACCACGCTTCTGCCTAATACTAAACTGTACCTACCTCTGCCTGCTCTGGAACTGTCCCTGGGCTGTCTGACCACGTTTTTTGCCTGCCTCTTGGACTGATCTTTTACCCTGCTGCTGGAGTAGTGATATTCATAACACAGGGGTCTCACATATGTGAGGGGCTCTGGCAATTGTTTTTCTGGGTTAAGATAACTAAAGTTTTCTAATTCCCGGATTAGGGTCTGGAGACTCAGATGCTTGAAAGAGTATTGGGTGGGAGAAGCTTCTACCCCTGTCCCCATTCTTTCCTGGCCTGCTACCCATACTATGGACCATGTTCATGCCTTCTACCAGGACCAATATTTTGGCACTGCTGACAATATCTCCACCTGCACTGACCCTGGACTGTATATAAACAGTATCCTTGCCTGTACTGACTATTGACAATATTACTGCCTGCTGCCTGGGCAATTCCGTTGGCCGTCACGGACCACATCCCTGCCTGCTGCCAGGATCAGTGCTCTCCTCCTGTGGACAACTGCACTACTAAAACTACAGGTAATCTTTTGTTTACCCTTTGCTCAGCAGAATGTATTTTGGGGTGTAATTATTGGTATGTACATGCTATATGTTAGAAATATGAAGGGCCTTAAAAAATGTGATGGGTGGTCAGGAAATTAGATGCCTAATCTATGTCCCTAGAACACCTGATGGTGCTCCTTGGATGTTGGGCCACTGTATGTGGCCAGGCTGTGTAAAAGTCCCACACATGTGGTATCACCATACACTGGAGTAGTAGAAAGTATTTTGGGGTGTCATTTTCTCCATGTACATACTGTGTGTTGTAAATAACTTACAAGTGGACAACTTTGTGTATAAAAAAAAAAAATGCATTTTCATTTTTTTCCACATTTTCCAAAATCTTCTGGAAAAAAAAAACTGTTCAACAGACTCCCTATGCCTCAGATTATAGGTTGGGGTGCTTTCCAAAATGGGGTCATTTTGTGGGCATTTCCATTGCCCTGGTGCTCCAGGGACTTCAAAACGAATAACTGGTTGAGAAATGAAATGCGTAATTTATGCTAGAACGCCTGAAGGTGCTACTTCCATGTTGGGCCTATGTATGTGGCCTGGCTGTGTAATAGTCTCACATATGTGGTATCACCATACTCAGGAGTAGCAGAATGTAGTGTTTTTACGTGCAATTTGTGGTATGCACATGCCACGTGAGAAAAAAACTGTTAACATGACAATTTTGTGAAAAAAAAAAAATCATTTTGTAAAGCATTGTGGAGAAGTATGACAACTTCAAAAAATGAACAATGCCTCTTAATAAATACCTTGAAATGTCTACTTTCCAAAAAGGGGTCATCTGGGGTTTATTTTTACTTTCCTGGCTTATTAGTGTCTCAAGAAAACAGATAGGCCTTCAGTATATCAAGTGTGATCAGGTGTAATCAAATTTCAGTGATTGCCACCATAGCTTGTAGACTTTCACAAAGAACAAATAATATACACTTATTTGGGTTATTTTAACTGAAGATATGTAGCAGTATACATTTTGGAAAATAAAAAGTATGAAGAAAAACTACTAATTTGCAAAATTTTATAACAGAAATGAAGACTTTTTTTACAAAATATTCAGTCTTTTTTCATTCAGAATGTAAAAAATAAAACTCAGTGGTGATTAAATACCACCAAAAAAAAAAAGTTATGTGTTTGAAAAAAGGACGAACATTTTGTATGGGTAAAGTGCTGCATGACTGAGTAATTGTCATTCAAAATGTGAGAGTACTGAAAGCTGAAAAGTGGTCTGGTTAGGAAGGGGGTTCAAGTGCCCAGTGGGCAAGTGGTTAAGCTAGATTGCAGCAAACTATCTGTAGACTGCTGTCTCCTATAGCAACAAAACTTTCAACAGTCACTGTAGATCCTAACACTTAACTCAAAATATCCCATTGCAGATCTCCTTTCACAGACTCTCACTGTAGATCTCACTAAGCTCCCAGTCTTCTCACTAGAACTTCAGATCCCAGCCGCTGGCTGGATCACCTGAGCTCTTCCACAGCTAAGCCGCTGTATATTCCAAGTGTCACTCACAATGACCCATTGGGTCCCTGACTTGAATGCTGATGCTTTCCAAATTTCTTCACTGTCCCTGGATAGTGAAAAAGGTTGCTTTGGTACTTCTTCACTTCACAAAACCTGGCCTCTGATAACAGGAGAGATGGTCCCTTGCTGGCGGCTATGTCCCCTTTACCTTGGGATCAGTTAGATCTCTCATACCCATGGTAGCCCAGCCGCCCCACAGTAAGAACACACCCAAGGAACACAGTTAACCCCTAGATCTCCCCCTGCAGGTTAACCCCTTAACTGCCAATGACATTTATACAGTAATCAGTGGACATTTAAATTTCTGATCGCTTAATGAATGTCATTGGTCCCAAATAGTGTCAAAAATGTCCGACATGTCCGCTGCAATATCGCAGTACCGCTAAAAATCGCAGATCGCCGCCATTACTAGTAAACCATAAAAAAAAAAAATAAAAACCACAGAAATTAATTCTCACCATCCGTAAACGCGGCGATTTTTGCTCAAACCAATCAAACGCCGATTGCGATTTTTTTAATCACAAATATGATGAAGAATATAAATCGGCCAAAACCGGTGAAAAAAATAATGTCTTTTTATATATTTTTTTGGATTTGAATTTTAGCAAAAAGTAATAAATTTGTTATTTCTTTTTTGCAAAATGGTCGCTCTTTTGTTTATAGCGGCGATCAGAAATGACGCAGAGGCGATCAAATACCACCAAAAGAAGGCTCTATTTGTGGTAAAAAAAAAAAGGACGCAAATTTTGTTTGGGTACAACGTCACACAACCGCGCAATTGTCAGTTAAAATGACGCAGTGCCGAATCGCAAAAAGTGCTCTGGTCCTAAAGTGTGAAATTCTTCCGGAGGTGAAGTGGTTAAAAAATGCTCAGGTTAACTGCAACAGATCTTCATAGCCAAAGGGACTGGCTCCCTTGCATCTGACTAGACTCCACTTGCATCTTCCCTTAGTTTTCTTCCAACAGCAATTTGCCACTGACCAGCGTTCGGATGTTCAGAAGCCTGTACACTCCATGTCCAGGTTGTTATAAGAGAGGGAACTAAAACTGCCATCGTTGCATAGTAGATTTATTAAATGCCCCCTGACACTTGGAATCTGCCTATGCTTTTACAGAATGGCTGCTGTTCCAGACCATCCACAGAGCCGGCGTGCGTTCCAAACAGCAAAAGTGACACAGTAACTGGAAGTCCCTGCCCCAACAAGTTTCTTCACTTCCAGGATGTCATCAGGGGGCACCTGATGTCCTGGAAATGACAATGTGTAGGGGGTTGGTCTTTGGCCATATACTCTGAGGACACAAAGTAAAAAAAAAAAAAAAAAAAAATATATCACTTAAAATCCAATACCGCGAGTCCACAAACATACATTTGTGTGTGATCCAAATTGCAAGTGAACATATATCAGATGCATTAAGGATTTTCACAGCTGTGCTTGTAGAATTAAAGATAATGGCTCATATGAACTTAAATATAAAGAGTTAACTTCAGCCTCCTAATAAATGTCTTTTTTTAAGTGGGTATAATTAAAAGTTTTATTTTTTTACTATGGAGAACTTGGCTGAAGCAAATCCTTTCATCTGATTAACGTTACGCAACAAGGGAATAGAAATACCCTGGAAAGTAGCAAGTAATTATGATAAGCACATATATAATTACACTTTTTAGATAAACACATTTATCATAAAATATAAAAATATAAATGAATGGTTCCAACCACACTCTGTATGCATAAATAATGAAAGCCTCTTACTATGGATCATGTTATACCATGACATACCAGCCATGGAATGAGCAGATCCAAACTAGTAACCTATATAAAGGCTGAGCCTTTTCAATATGCATCATTCTTTCATACCAAGATGCAGATTGAGGTCCAAATAATTTCAAACCCAATTCCAGCAAGAACGTTTTGAATAGAGTAGGAAGCAATAGCTCCCATTGTGAGGTTTACACCGAGTCTATTTGCATTTGACA
Organism: Glandirana rugosa; assembly: GCA_018402905.1. Taxonomy (NCBI): domain Eukaryota; kingdom Metazoa; phylum Chordata; class Amphibia; order Anura; family Ranidae; genus Glandirana; species Glandirana rugosa. The sequence goes on along the minus strand of BLSH010098745.1, from coordinate 532,458 downwards.
TGTATGGGAGTACTTTTAAGAAAGAAAAGCCCAATTCCAGATGGGCCTGCTTTGTGCATTGATGAATGTATCCCAAAATTGGAGAGCACCCTTTTCAGAGGTGCCTTGACTAGGGTATATGGACTTCAACATGTATTTGCAAACCTACACAACATAAACCTTTGTCAACCCGAGTAGTTAGTAGTTAGAACAGTTTTGTTTTTTTATGGCTGGCCAGCTTGACAAAGTGTGCTGGGGGATTTTTTTTTATAACAGTTCAGAGCTGATGTGGTTTTAGCACAAGGTTTTGGCTTTATGTACACTGTTTGCTATGGCTGGACTTAGCTCATAAATTTTACATGTAGCACCCTCCTAGGCAGATGCTACAAGAGAGTATTCGTTCTGGGTCTTTCTGCTTACCAGGAAGATTGTTAGGCAAATTTAACGTGCTCTCTGCCTACCAGGGAGGTCTGCTCATGGTGCTCAGGTGCAGTCCAGTATGTCTGGATTACAGCCCTGGCGATTGGCAGAGGAAAGTGCCTCAATGCATGCTGGGTAACTCTATAAATGCTGAAGGGCATATGTGCTCTGGGTCTTTCAACTGGAGAGCGGGGTCCCGGAGGGAGGGATGGCTGCCCCTCCTCTGTAGAAGTTGCCATGTGGCCTCAGTTGGTCGAAGTGAGGGCCTGAAAGCTAGAGAGGAGCTTAACCCAGAGGTCCTGTAGAGCCAACTGGAAGGGAGACACTAGGAAGGATCTAATTCTGCCTACTCTGAGTACAGATCTGTGTCATGGGGCCTGTCCTTGAGGGCCACCCCTTCAGCTAAAAATCAGTGGATGGTGTCAGTCAAGGGCATTCTAGAGTGTGTCCTGAAGATAAAATTGTTACATCAAGTCTGCTGCTAGAGAAAGCGAGAAGACTTAATTCTTCCATACTAGTGGCAGCTGGTAAAAGCTGTGTCTCTGCTTCCACAAATCTCCTGGTGAGGCCAAGCAGGGCCGGCTCTACCACTAGGCGGAGTAGGCGGCCGCCTAGGGCGCCTGGCCACTGTTGATCTGTCACTGGCTGCTCTGCATTGATTCATGTACTGACACTGTCTGACTGAGATAATGAGATTGTATTATCACATGCCATTTGCAAATGTATATAGAAATAGTGACTGATCTGCAAAATCCCCCCTCCGCCCCCCCATGAGGTTGTATTTGATGGGCACAGGTTAAGATGTATTTCATGGGCACAGGTGAAGCTGTATTTCATGGGCACAGGTGAAGCTGTATTTCATGGGCACTGGTGAAGCTGTATTTCATGGGCACAGGTGAAGCTGTATTTCATGGGCACAGGTGATGCTGTATTTCATGGGCACAGGTGATGCTGTATTTCATGGGCACAGGTGATGCTGTATTTCATGGGCACAGGTGATGCTGTATTTCATGGGCACAGGTGATGCTGTATTTGATGGACATAGGTGAGGCTGTATTTGATTGGTGCTAGCGAAGCTGTATTTGATGGGCACAGGTGGGGCTGTATTGATTGGTGCTGGTGAAGCCGTTTGGGCATAGGTGAGGCTGTATTGATTGGCGCTGGTGAAGCTGTATTTGATGGGTGCTGGTGAGGCTGCCTTTGATTGGCGCTGATCAGGCTGGCCGGGGAAAAGGGGGTGGAGCCAAGGGGAGCAAAATGAGGTTTCGCCTAGTGTGTCAAAATTCCTTGCACCAGCCCTGAGGCCAAGTGAGAGTTGTCCTTATCTACTGTGAATAGTTCAGTTGGAATATCCTAATATTCCCTTCTCCCATCCAAGTTCCACAGTAAATATCAAAAACCACAAACACCCTGGACTGTTTATTGAGAACACGAGCAAGCAGGAATAAGGAGGGATAAGTGAAAACCCCTAGCAACCGTCTGCAGGTAATCAGAGGGAGGCCTATGACGTCAACACATAGCAAGCCCTACGGGGACAGTGCTACATACACAAGAATATGTATGCCATGGCCTGTGCACATTGCGTGGTAGACCACAGAAACATCAGTAGAGGGCTAAATCATGCCAAGATGCAGGCTGAGGTACAAATATTTTCAAACTCCATTCCAGTAAGAATGTTTTGAATAGAGTAGAAAGGAATAGATCCCATTGTCAGGTTTATACTGGGGTCTGTTCCCCTAAAAGTGATATTTTCCTATTGGTAACAAGAAAATCTCTTTAGCTGGAGCAAGACTGCCACCAAAATCTCCTTTTAGGTAATGTGTAAGTGAAATGAAATCTGGTTAACCGTGTCAGAGAGGAATAAAAGAAAAAATAAATAAATAAATAAATCTTGGAGATATTTGAACATATGCAAAAAAAAAAAAAGTTTGGTCTGGAGTTGGCCTTTAAGACAAGAGCTCAAAACAGTCTTGCTCTTCTCTATTAAACGGCAAAAGTTATCAAAAGTTACATTTTCAGAATTGCTCCGCATCAGAGTCATATATAGTGATTCATGAGCTGAGGTTTTCTTATTTCTCTTGAATAGAAATGCTAAGGCAGGGCTCACTAAAGAGAAACAATATTCCCTGCCTTACATTAGGAATTTCTGTATTAATGCATGAGAATTCTATTATGAGGATAAAATATCATGCAGTTTTGACATATACGGGTACTTTTTGTAATATTAACTTTACTACTGCCCAATGGTTGCCAACACTATTGTTCGGTCATGCCAATTCTGGTAAAGAAAGCTCCAGGAAGCCTATTACAGCACCCCTTGGGGAGGGATGTGTAATCTATAAGTTACAAATATTTCAGTGGTACCCTTAGCTGGAAACACTACAATTGAATCTCCCCTCCTGGCCCTATCTGAGTTGAAGCAGGCTTCCTCATATAAAGTCTATGGGGCTGAGATCACCAGAAGTGTACAGGCCGTGTATAAACTGTGGCAGGACTCAGATTTCACTGCAGCCTTTCCAGCTAAGGACACCATGGAATTAGGTAACAGGCTTCTGGCTTTTTTCTTGAAATTAATTAACCACTTGTCATCCATTCATAGTTTATGACAGGGACTTTAAGCAGTTAAAATCGGCTTAGTGAGCAATAAAGTGGAATGAAATTTAAAAAAAAAAAAATCAAATGCTCATACAAAATTAAAAGCAACCTAGTCGCCCAGTATACACATGTAAATGCACGCATGGAGAGATTTGCACCACATGTGAGGCACTCTCACAAACGTTGGAGTAAGCAATATTTCTAGGACCTTTATTTGTTTGAACTCACTAGTGAAAACCTGTAAAGGCTTTTACACATCACATATGGACAATTTTGGCCAACATAGTTTGGTGCAATTTCACAGGCAAGCACAATTTTAAAGGCTTGAAAGGTTTGTTATCTATATACTCAATGCAACTCCATCTCTTATATTTTACTTAAAAAAACTGGGCATTAGATTATGTCTGTATTAACTACTTCCATGACGCATGAATTCCAGCATTCCTCTCCTACATGTAAAAAACATTTTTTTGCTAGAGCTAGAAAATCACCCAAACATATATATATATTTTGGCAGAGACCGTAGGGAATAAAATGGCGGTCATTGCAACTTTTTATTTCACACAGTATTTGCGCAGCAATTTTTCAAATGCAATTTAAAAAAAAAATACAAAACAGTAAAATTAACCCAATTCTTTTGTATATCGTGACAGATGTTACACCGAGCAAATAGACACCCTTGTTAAAGGGGGCTTCCAGATTCCGATAAGCCCCGCCCGCAGACCCCGACAACCAACGGCCAGGGTTGTCGGGAAGAGGCTCTTGTCCCCATCAACATGGGGACAAGGTGCTTTGGGGTGGGCTTTATTTTTCAACGTTACTGGCGGTAAAATAAGGGATGCCAGAGACGGTTTTATATATATATACAAACCCACTAAAAGATCGAGATCGTTTTTTTACAAAA
>BLSH010098745.1:508987-526170 GCA_018402905.1 Glandirana rugosa | reverse complement strand
CCCCACTCTTTTCTACTCTCTTTCTCCATTTACTCTTAATACAGATAGGTATGGCAATGTACGGTCTGACTACAGCAGATTTTATCAAGATATACACAGAACCAGGCGACACTAATGGAAAGTGGAGTCTATATTATCCAACATCACTTGCTGTCCTGTCTTATGTTTCACTTAAGGTTTGCCTATGCGTTGATGTTGAAGGGATGTGCGCCCTATTGTAATGTTTTGTTTGATTCTAATAAAAGCATATTTGAAAAAAAAAAAAAAAAATCTCCATAGGTGACACTAACATTTTTTACAGGTTACCTGTTTGGAGTTACAGAGGAGGTCTTATGCTAGAATTATTGCTCCACGGTGATACCTCACGTGTGGCATGAACGTCGTTTACATATGCGGACGTGACCTACGCATGCAGTCGTTTCTGCGTGCAAGCACGCGGGGACTGGGGCGCTTTCATTTTTATTTATTGATGATTTTATTTTTACTCTGTCCCCTTAAAAAAAATTTGATCACTTTTATTCCTATTACAAGGAATGTAAACATCCCTTGTAATAGTTATAGGGAATGACAGGTCCTTTTTATGGAGAGATGTGGGGTCAATAAAGATTTTTTTCAGCCAGCGATTCCCTGCACATTAAGAACAATCATAATGGCTGTTCTGACTACTAGGACAGTAGTAATTTAGCCTGGATAGATCTATCCAAGATAGCAGCTGTTAACGGATGGACCAAACGCGTTTATGAAGCCATTTTAATGCTCTGGCGATAGAAGTGTAATAGAGGATTCCCCGTTCTTCTATGAGACAGGAAGTGATGGTAACTCTCCCCAATGAGCAAAAACATACCCCAAAACATGAACAGAAAAAAATGTGGTGTTTTAATCATTACCTCCTATATCCAAATCTAAAAAGAACATTTCTGGCTTTAGATCTATTTAAAATATTGCTGGTTGTAAATAAATGCTGCCAACGTATTTTTAAACTGCAACTAACCATTTAATACACTTTGAAAGCAGCAGATTTCTCAGTACTGTAGATCTACAGACTTGTACAATTCTCTGTTTAAAAAACCAACACACTTATACAACACCTAAAACACATTTCCTTCTGTGGGTAGGCTAACCTTTCACAACAGAGTTTACAGTAAATGAATGCCCGGGTTGAAGTACAGAATTAGATCATCTAGTCCCAGATTAAACATGTCAGGGGCACTGGCACCTTCCATCAGTATCCAGTTTCTGAGCTAAAGTGGGAACATGCTGGCAGGAGGATGCGGCAATAGGTGTGCGATGTGACCCAGCCACTATGGCATGCACCATACAAACCCGTGCCTTATTCTGCATAAAATCACAAGCGAATAGAGGAGGTTCACCTAGTAAAGTAAATCTCCCCGAATACAGTGACGTTGTTTACATTGATGACTTGTGCTAGCAAAAAATGGCATGTTAAGTTTGCCCCACCTGATTGGGTATTCAATGTGAACAGAAGTTTCATCATATTCACCAACATTCACTTTGCCCATACACGGTTCTATGTAAATAGCATGTACTACTTTAACCACTTCAGCCATGCAAGGTTTTACCCCCTTAATGACCAGGCCATTTTTTTTGATACTGCACTGCGTTGCTTTGACAATTGCGCAGTCGCGGGACGCTGTACCCAAGTAAAATTGATGTCCCTTTATCCCCCACAAATAGAGCTTTTTGGTGGTATTTGATCACCTCTGCGGTTTTGCTGTATAAAAAAAAAAAAAAAAAATTTTACTTTCTGCTATAAAACATATCCAATAAACTGGAAAAATGTTTAAAAAAAAAATCTAAAATGTCATCATCAATTTAGGCCAATATGTATTCTGCTACATATTTTTGGTAAACAAAATCCCAAAAAGTATATATTGGTTTGTGCAAGTGTTATTGCATCTACAAACTATGGGATAAATTTAGCAGGACTGCGACATTGCGGTGGACAATTTGGACACTGACACTTTTTGGGAGCCTGTGACACCAATACAGTAATTCGTGCTAAAAAAAAAAAAAAAAACACAGCATTGACACTGCATAAATGACACTAGCAGGGAAGGGGTAAATATCAGGGGTGATCAAAGGGTTAAATGTGCTCCTAGGAAGTGCTTTCTAACTGTGGGGGGGATGGACAACAGTGTTCCTGATTAGCAGAAACGCAAGATCGCTCTCTTCCTCTGACAGGACGACGGACTGCCTTAGTCACAACGGGCGCTGGACCCGCTGGTTGGCCCCCGCTGTGTCCAACTACAGCAGGAGCGCGGCTACGGCAGCCCAGAGCCGACAACAGGAATTACGTAACGCTACGTGGTTTTGCACTTAAGGGCTGCCCTGCCACAATAAAATGTACGTGGTGTGGTCCTTAAATGGTTAATAAATCAACCACATTGTCTTAAAATTCCCCCAAAAATGCAATGATGGTTGTCCAAAATATAATTATAAATGATTTATCCCATACCAACCAAATTTAACAGCTCATGTTAACGGAGAAACAGTATGTACAGACCAGTCTCATAATTGAAGCAGTTCTAAGTCACTAAATTTCCTAGTAGTGATGCAGGGACTTTCTAGGCATAGCTACAGAAGCTGTGCCCAATAAAAGGCACACAGACGGCACAGGACAATTCACCAATATAGGCTCTCTGAACATTCCCCCCAATTACGGATTCATCATGTTCTGTTTTGCCCAGCCTGGAGACGAGAACTATAAGATGCCCTCCTGACAACTGGGGGTCTGCCAAATTAAATATAACAACAATAACAATAACAATAATAATAATAATAATAATAGAGAATCCTTTGATACAATACACCCATTCCTTAATGCCCATGGTTATTCATTCCTGTAGGCACTGAGCTTTTTGGAGACCCAAATTCAGAATCTCAATGTTTTCTTCTCCCTCAAGCTCCTTACTTCACTCTTACCCCCCCCCCCCCCCCCCCCCATATAACTTCACCTCTTTGCTTAAGAGAGAAAGGAGAATGGGAAGTAGAGAACCTCTGCAATATACTAAACCAGGGGTCTCAATCTAGCAGCCCTCCAGCTGTTGCGAAACTACAAGTCCCATGTGGCATTCCAAGGCTGACAGTTACAAGGCATGATATGGAGGTTTGATTCATGATGGTCGCACAACCAGTATTTCAGCTCTGTAATGGCTCATCTTACTGTCTACAGATTTCCCTTGTGAATGGCTATGGTGTACTGCAGGCCCCCTCGTATGAATATGAAGTACAGGTCTTCACATGTGTTGAGGTAGGGCAGAAGTTTATAGCACAAAGTAGCTGAGAACACAGGGGTATAGATGAGAAATGTAAATGCTTATAAAGTAAAGTAAAGAGAACTTGCATAAAATGAGCAAAGAATGTAGAGTATGTACACTTTACAAGTGACTTCATTCCATATTTACCGAGCCCCAAATAAAAACCACTGCAATTTCTTTCACATAATTTGCATTTCACAGGAGTTGAGAGATGACAAACATACAGAAGGACTGCAGAGCATAGACAATATAGAACCATCTCCCAGAGACTGAAAATGTTTTATTCTTCAAGTGGAGGCCATACCAACAAACAGTAAAACCTACGTCCAACAGAAACCGCATCATAAGCCTCATACACACGGGGCGACGATCGTAAACAGGTCGTACTAACGACCGTTGTATGCAAAATCGATTGTTCGTATGCACGATTAGAACAGCCTACATACGACGGTCGTACAAGGGGAGTTGTATGAGCAGACTAGAAAACTTGGGCGTACCAACAAGCGGTCATACGACCGTTGTATCGTGTGTACAGAGCAGTTGGTACAACAAGTTGTATTGTGCAAAACACGCATGCTCAGAAGTCAGGAAGGGCCGGATGCCAATTACATGCACGTGAACGTTCTTTCCGTGGTCTTACGATAATGTAGTGCAGTCAGTATGCAAGTTACATTATCCAACATACGATCGTACGTACGATCGTCGTCCCGTGTGTACGAGGCATAAGAGTATAATGTTGCCATCACCCAGGCAGATATACAGTTTACAAGGAGTATCCCTTTCACTATCATGGAGCAGGCTTTCCCACTCATGAGAACACAGCTTGTCAGTTTTTCCATCGCACATCAGAGCCATTCTATCTGAACAGTCCCATTCAGTTTAGTGTAGTGGCCCTTTTAAAAAGCTGGTGATGTAAGCTATAGCATCTATCCGTCATTGGTTTTTAAACCTGTCCTTATCATTCACTATGACGAAAAAAATCACTAGCAAACTTTAATGACCATTCTCACATCTGACTCTTAAGCGGACCATAGATGCATCAAATTTTTGGCCAATTCCAACTGCGTGACCCTGCCAACAGGCGGAGCAGAAAATTCTTGGCTAAACCGTCCGTGGATCCAACCAGATGCAGGCACTGTTCGAGTAGTCGGTCATAATAGAACAGTCCACAGTGGGAGACTCGTCCAAGCATCTGTGAAATCTATCTTTGGTCCCATTCCATCAGTACTGCATGGATCAATTAGGAGGAACACTCCCAAAAGCTTTTCCTGGAAATGACTAGAGCAGGAGAAACTTGCAGATGTCACACGTGGTGAGCAGCATGACAGCAATATGGGGGGGGGGGGGTGAGCAAAGACCAGAAAGCATAGGATCAGCAAATCAGAGGTAGGGCAGGGTTGGAGGTTACAACAGAGTAGAGCTGCACGATTAATCGTATTAAAATCGCGATCTCGATCTACCCCCCCCTGCGATCTCCATTGGGCATTACCGCGATTTTTCAGTGCAGTTAATGGGGTCCGACTTGCGGGGCGACTCAGCGCGACTTGACAGTAATAAATGTCAATGCAAGTCGTCTGAAGCCTTTTTAAGTCGGAGCGACTTGAGTCTTAGGGGAGACAGCCAAGTCTGGGCAGAGAGCCAAGTTCTGAGAAAAGATACAAAGTAATTTACTTCAAAGGCATTGAACTCTGAGTGAACTCCCCTTGTATAGATGTTTGGTTTAACCATTTAAAAACTAAATCTTTCCTGACACTTGCTGTTTACAAATAAAAATCCATTATTTTGTGCTAGAAAATGACTTAGAACCCCCAAACATTATATATTTTTTTTAGCAGAGACCCTAGAGAATAAGATGGCAGTTGTTGCAATATTTTATGTCACACGCTGTTTGCGCAGAGGACTTTTAAACGCAATTTTTTAAAAAAAAATTACCCTTCCAAAAAATTAAACAGTGCTATCAGCCCAATTTTTTTGTACATTTAATATATTACGCTGCGAGAATCGTGATCTTTATTCTAAGCAAAAAAATTGTGATTCTCATTTTGGCCAGAATCGTGCAGCTCTACAACAGAGCAGGGGATCTGCAAACCTGGGGGCACTACTGAGTGGGGAATCAGCAGAGCTGGGGGTACTACTGAGCAGGGGATCTGCTGAATGAGGGTACTAATAAGCTAGGAATCTACTGATCACCAAAGGATCAAAAACAAGTCAAGAAAGCATTTTAAGCGGTAGGCTATTTAATGTGTTAAAGTCGAAGCAAGTGTAAATGAGCTCTTTGAGCAGATAAAGTATTGTGCACAATTGTTATGTTGCAAGTGCATGAACATGAACATTTTAGAAAATTGAAATTTTATTGGTACACACTATGTGGAACTTCTATCTTTTGGTATGAATGCATATGATTCGGTGAGAGTTCTCAGAGGCACCTTATAGGACAAGTGATATTATCTCAGCGTCCAGAGGATCCAGGCTGAAAGATTGATAATAGTCCTGTGGGCAGATGCGCTGTCTGACCTTCCCATTATAAAAAGGTCATGGCTATCCAGCAAGCCTTTCTGGATACTATTAGGTGGAGGACTTTGTGCCATCTTCTTTCAAAGCCACTTCATTTGTTACCACGGGGGATATCGTCCATATCACATTTTATGGATTACATTTCACATTGTACTTCTGATTTGTCATTATAATTATTTTTTATGATTATAACTGTCACGCAAACCAATCAATATACACTTACTGGGATTTTTTCACCAAAGACATGTAGCAGAATACATTTGGCCAAAATTTATGATGGAATGTGTTTTTTTTTTATATGTTTTATAGCAGAAATTTAAAAAAGTATTGTTTTTTTTTCTCAAATTGTTCAGTCTTTTTCTCATTTATATAATAAAAATAAAAAAAATCCCTACACCACGAAGCCTTACGATGTATTTTTATGCTTTGCTGGCTTTGTTTTTTTTATGTTTTCTTACAAAGGGCTGCGTCCCTACCTCTGCATTGAGTTACTGTACCTTATCCTGGGGGGAAGATTTCTGACGCATCCTGTTGAGGTTTATTGTGCTTTCCTTCATTAAAAATGAGGAAAAATAAGACCAAATCATCCTCTTTGTTCCTCCCAAGAAGTCCTGCTCTCCAGCTCCCTCATCACCTCCAAGACTTCTCCCGAGCCTCTCCCATCCTCTAGAATTCCCTACCCCAATCTGTCAGACTGTCCCCAAATCTATCCACTTTCAGGCAATCCCTCTTCAGGGAAGCCTCTCCTGCCTCCAACAACTGCACATTTATTTTCTTCATCAGCTCATCTCCCACAGTTATTGCGCTTTAGTGTCACGGCCCTCTAATTCCTCCTGTAATGAATTGTATTGTACTTGTACTGTCCCTATTGGACAAACAAACTGTTTGGATTGCACAAACTGTCAACGCTATATAAATTCTGTTTAATAATAATAATAAAAAAACTCAGGGGTGATAAAATGCCACCAAAAGAAAGCACGGTTTGCGTGAAAATAAGGGTTACACGTTTTGTTTGGGTACAACGTTGCACAACCGTGCAATTACCAGTTAAACGTAACGCAGTGCTGTTAAAACCTTCTGGAGCGGAGGTGGTTAAGGGGTACCAGTCAGGATAACTGACTCAAAACTGAGGTTCTTTTCCAGCACTGTATGATGCCATCGCACAACATAGGAAGCTGTAGTAATTCAGGGGCAATAGGCACCTATACAACATAATCACGGTGTAGTGCTAGATACATTACAGCTAAACTTGTCTTGGATAACCCCATTAATAATCACTTTGTAATTTCCCGTTATTTCCCTCTTGCAAGGAAGAATTTCATAGTGTAAATTGTTATGTCTAAATGAAAGCCAATGTAAATACATAACAGTGAAGATTCCACAGTCATGGCAATCTAGACACTTAAATTCACTGCCCTTTCTAAAGCAGCCACCCTAAACTATCATTTCAGAAAAACAAAAAACCCCTTCCAATGCAGAGACTTTGTTTCCAAGGACATTTGATGCACCCATAGTTCATAATGCATACAGTTCTTGGATAAAATGACCCTACCAATCATTCACAAACGAATTATGAAAAATGGGTGATTTTATCAGTACGTGATAATTTCAAATCAAAATACTTGATTGGTCTGGTCAGAAACGCAAACTAAAGCCTGCTACACCAACGTTTTTTTTTTGGGGTTGAACAAAAAAAACAAAAAAACAGAGGAGCTCAGGAGGCGCTGCTGTACTAACTATCTGAGGTTAGTACAGCAATATCCCCCTCTGAGCTATTGAGTTCTAACAGACTGCCCCCCCACCACAGCGGTCAGCACTCTCAGCCAATCGGCAGACCTTGTTTGGTCATGCCCCCTGGACTGGCTGCTGTACGCACGACCCAAATGCCCAATGCTTTCTATTGAACCGATGCCAACCAATATTCAGCCCTTTACTGCAGGGATCCTCAAACTACGGCCCTCCAGCTGTTGCGGAACTATACATCCCATGAGGCATTGTAAAACTCTGTTATTCACAGACATGACTAGGCATGATGGGAATTGTAGTTCCTGAACAACTGGAAGGCCATAGTTTGAGGACCCTTGCTTTACTGTGTCAAAAGAAAACCTTTCAGGGGCTTATTACTGCCAGATCCTTGTACAGAAACTGATCTTTTTTTTTTCCTACTAGTGCCCACTCCACCTCCTATTAATGCCAAGTCAGTCTGAATTGGTGACAAATCTTTGCTCGCTTGTAAAGTGTTAAAAAAAAAAAAAAAATATCTCATAACCATTAAATATTGCTTTTTTCCTCAAAAGAGTTTTAAACTATACAAATTTCTGCTCTAACAATGGACGATTTAATATGCTTTTACTTGGCAAGAGCAGAATAAATGGGAAAAAGTAAAAGTGACTGCTACATTCTTTACAACGGTTCTAAAACACCGGCCTAAACATTACAGGAGACAAAGCAATGTTAACTATTAAGAAGGACAGCATAATGAAATGGTCCTATTGTTTTCTGACATCTATTTATTCCCTCTCTTATAAATACAAGCTTCCTGTCTGTATATGAGCACTGAGACCCAGTCTTCCTGACTTATTGTTTAAATCATGCCACAGCTATGTGTATTCCGAGGCTAAATTTGAGTCACATCCCCATGAGGCTCTGTTCCTGCACAAGTGCCAACAAAACCGTGTTTAAAGGGTCTGCTTCAGGAAAACCTCCACATTACAACACAATGAATCAATCAATATAAAATGATCCCTCGCCAAGTCAAAAGGCCCTAAAATGACTAGGTTCTTACCAAGCTCAGAAATGACTTAACGTGGGGCTGAAATCCAAAAGTAACGATTTGCTAGGTTATCGCAAACATCTGGAAAGGTTTATCGTTCCTAATTAGTGCACTAACACTAAGTGAATGTTTGCCCTTAATGCCATCTACAAAACAGAGCACTCATTTTCTAGTATGAGGGTGCCTAGGCACTCCTGTGCCACCAGGTCTGATGAGTTAATTTCAGCTGCGACATTCAGATGGTAGGGTCAGAATTAGGGGTAAACAACTTGAATGCATGGATCCATCCTGCCTTGTATCAATGGTTCAGGCTGGTGGTGGTGTAATGGTGTGGAGGATGTTTTTCTGGAACACTTTGGGCCTCTTATAGGGTTGCCACCTCATCCCTTTAAACCCAAACACATGTGAATTACACAGGTTCTGAGGCTAATTTAAAGCAGATGAGGCACCGAGTTTAATTACCATCTTAATCAGCCACAGAACCTGTGTAATTAATATGTGTTCGGTTTTAAAGGGACGAGGTGGCAACCCTAGCCTCTTAGTACCAATTCAGCATTGTTTAAACACCACGGCCTACCTGAGTATTGTTGCTGACCAGGACCATGCCTTTATGAGTACAGTGTACCCATCTTCTGATGGCTCCTTCCAGCAGGATAATGTACCATGTCACAAATCTGAAACTGGTTTCTTGAACATGGCAATGTGTTCACTGTACTTCAATGGCCTCCACAGTCACCAGATCTCAATCCAATACAGAGAGCAGTGTTTAACCTTTTACGGTGAAATACCCCTGCAGGTCTAAAAAAAAATCCTAAGTACCCGTCTCGAGAAAGGCACTGATGAGGCTGCACTGATAGGGGGCACTGATGAGGCAGCACTGACAGGTGGCACTGACAGGGCTTCACTGATAGTCGGCGCAGATGGGCACTGATGAGGCTGCACTGATAGGGGGCACTGATAAGCTGCACTGATAGGAGGCAGTTATGGACACTGATGAGACTGCGCTGATAGGTAGCACTGATAGGAGGCACTGATGGTGGGTATGCTGGGATGTGTAGTTCCTAAGCAGACACAGGGAGATGGAAAAGTGACAGGCAGGACTCACTTTTTTCCTGTCTGCAGTGTGCTGGCTATATGTAGGATTGCTGAGTGTTGAGGAGATCAGGGAGCCACAGCAGGCATCATCCAGATGGGGTCTTCACACATGGCAGGAGACGGGAGTATCATGAAATGAGTGGGCCCCTGTGCAAGATAAAAAGAGGGCCCTAGGGAGAGACACAAAAAAACATGGCATGCGCATGTTTGTGCAGGAGAAGAGTGCAGATTGTATGGAGGTGGATAGTATGTGCAGGAGAAGAGTGCAGAGTGTATGGAGGTGGGTAGTATGTGCAGGAGAAGAGTGCAGAGTGTATGGAGGTGGGTAGTATGTGCAGGAGAGGAGTGCAGAGTGTATGGAGGTGGGTAGTATGTGCAGGAGAGGAGTGCAGAGTGTATGGAGGTGGATAGTATGTACAGGAGAGGAGTGCAGAGTGTATGGAGGTGGGTAGTATGTGCAGGAGAAGAGTGCAGAGTGTATGGAGGTGGGTAGTATGTGCAGGAGAGGAGTGCAGAGTGTTTGGAGGTGGGTAGTATGTGTAGGAGAAGAGTGCAGAGTGTATGGAGGTGGGTAGTATGTGCAGGAGAGGAGTGCAGAGTGTTTGGAGGTGGGTAGTATGTGTAGGAGAAGAGTGCAGAGTGTATGGAGGTGTGTAGTATGTGCAGGAGAGGAGTGTGGAGTGTATGGAGGTGGGTAGTATGTGCAGGAGAAGAGTGCAGAGTGTATGGAGGTGGGTAGTATGTGCTGGAGAGGAGTGCAGAGTGTATGGAAGTGTGTAGTATGTGCAGGAGAGGTGTGCAGAGTGTATTGAGGTGGGTAGCATGTGCAGGCGAGGAGTGCAGAGTGTATGGAGGAGAGTATAATGTGCAGGTCAGGAGTGCGGAGTGTACAGCAGTGGATAGTATGTACAGGATGGTGTCAGTAGAGCAGTGGATGGTGTCAGTAGTTCTTTACTTTGATTTTTTTATTCTTTTACAATTACATTTTTTGGTTTTTCCATTTAACCCCTTGATTGCCCCCTACAGGTTAACCCCTTCCTTGCCAGTGACATTTATACAGTAATCAGTGGCTATTTTTAGCTCTGATCGCTGTATAAATGTCAGTGGTCCAAAAAAAAAAGTGTCAAAAGTGTCCGATCTGTCCGCCGCAACATCGCAGTCCTGATAAAAAATTGCAGATCGCCACCATTACCAGTAAAAAATAAAATTAAAAAAAGCCATAGATCAATTCTCATAGTTAGTAGACGTGTTAACTTTTGCGCAAACCAAAAGCTTTTTGCGATTTTATTTACCAAGAATATGTAGAATACTTTTTGGCCTAAACTGATGAACACTTTTTTGGATATGTATTATAGCAAAAAATAAAAAAAAATTCTTTCAAAATTGTCGCTCTTTGTTTATAGCTCAAAAAATAAAAACCGCAGTGGTGAGCAAATACAACCAAAAAAAAGCTATTCGTGGGGGAAAAAAAAAAAAAAACGAACGTAAATTTTATTTGGCTACAACATCACACGACCTCACAGTTGTCAGTTAAAGCGAGGCAGTACAGAATTGCAAAAAGTGCTCTGGTCAGGAAGGGGGTAAATCCTTCCGGGGCTGAAGTGGTTAAACTAGCTTCCACTTGTGGATTTATTAACACTTTAAAAAGTGTTACTAAACCCACAACAGTAAAATCAGTCTGTAAATGCAGTAAAGCATGCTTGTTATACTCACTGTGGAACCTAAGGGGTTAACCTTGAGCATTGTGTAAATAGGCTGTTTGATCCTGTCTTCTCTGATCCTCCTCTTCTTTTACTATTCCCAAACCATCTCCTTTTTTTGGGAGGGTAAATGTGAGCAGCACAGGGCCAATCAGCATTGTCCTGACAGCGGGACAATGCTGTAGGCGACTTGAATGCGACTTCAAGGCAACTTCAGCATGACTTTGGGCGACTTACAACGCGACTTAAAGCGACCACCATGCCAGGTGACTTTGCCTGTGGCCAGAGAATATAGCTCTTCTGACATCATTCCTTTACCTGGGTAAATTATTTTTTTTTCCTGTAAAGTCGCTTCAACATAGATGGGGATCCGACTTGGCGACTTCCATTGAATTCTATGGGCGCAAGTCGGATAGAAGCTGCCTTGAAGTAGTACAGGAACCTTTTCTGAAGTCGGAGTGACTTCAGTAGTGTACATTAAGACGGCTCCCATTCACTTCAATGCAATTTCTTATGTAAAGCGACTTGGGGCAACAAGTCGGATCCCAAGTCGCTGTAGTGTGAACCGGCTCTAAGAGTGGCCATACACATTCTGATATTTATAAGCAGATTTCCAGCTTTGAATACAAAGGCTGTGTATGATCAACTGCAGAGCAATCACGGAAATTCTTTTTTAAAGTAGAACTCAAATAGAATGCACAAATCTAAGAAAATCTCCGAACAATGAACAGACATTTGTCTTCACAAAGGTGACCATCCCTTCACTGCACCATGCCTATTCGTGAGAGCGCATGGTGCAGTTTCCATGGTGTACAATACGAGTAACCACTAAAAGATCTCATCATCTGCCAATGCATGGCCAATTCAAGAATTAAAGCACCATAAAAAAGGCTGTGTGTGGTTCATTCAGGAATGATCAGACCCAAATGGTTGGGCTTTTGACCCCATTTGCATTAACTGTATGACACCTACAAGGTCCGCACCCAGCAGCAAGTCCTAATCATTCCCAGCCTGGCTCTATTTTGCCGCAATCACACTGTACTTCATCACTAAGCTCAACTGTCAGAATGATTAGAACAGCACAACAAGGTCGTGCCGGTTTGGGTTTACATACTATTGGCATTCGACAAAAAGGTGTTTCAGCAGAATGTTCTCTGATTTACAACTGGCCAAAGGAGTGAAGTCACAGGTACCCTAAGCCATATTAAGCAGTGACGGGAATCTAGACCGGAGATTACTGCCCTGACCATCTTCTACATAATCTCAATTATCAATGTTAAAAGGTGAATGGCATCAATCTCCAGTGTCTGGGTGTACAATGGGAAAACAGTACAATTAGGTGGGGAGGAGTGGATCAAGCAATTATGACCCGATTGGGGTGCAGCTTGTGACTCGCCTAATAACCTTCAGCAGGAGCAATCACCAGCACAGTGTGAAAGTCTTCTCTGTATTCTGTGGGGGACCAGCATTTCACATAATGGCTCCTCCTTGAAAGAACATCAGCAGCCCTGGAAAATGGCACCAGCACACCTCGCTCCTAGAACCCAATTCACATTTCATTTAGATCAGTGGTTCTCAACTCCGGTCCTCGGGACCCACCAACAGGCCAGATTTTAAGTATTACCTTGGGGAGATGCAGACTAGAATACTGCAATCACTGAGCAGCAAATATCACCTGTGATGCATTTCAGTTATCCTGCAAACCTGGCCTGTTAGTGGATCCAGCGGACAGGAGCTGAGAACCACTGATTTAGATCATAGCGATGCATACAGACAGAAAAACCTGTTGTTTCTTCAGGTACACTATTTAGCATAGATTTATGTGCATCAGGACTGTTCCTGCAGATGCTTGCTCTAATGCTAAACCAGGGTTATTAATAGTCGTGGTAAAATACTGCCATAAAATCGTATAAGGCAGACCCCTTGCTTAAACGCTCACTAAAGTTACATTTTTTAAGACAATGAGCAGACTGTTTTTTTTTTATTGCAGAGCAGTTATGGAATGTCTTCTGCAGTAAAAAAATGTACCTACCTGCTCGCAGTCTTCATTTGAATATACACAGAGCTGTGCAAGCACAGTTCAGTTTATATTACGTCACAGCGGCTGTGCGCCGAATTAACTGCACTACTGCGCATGCACAGGAGTGACATCATCCTGCACCGGCCAATGAGAACAGTTACAGCCCAGGTAGCAGGAAGGTGGTTATAAAACACTGGTCAGGGACATCGGACCATTGAAGGAAAGTATCATGCAGCTGAGCTCAGCTTTAGTCCTCGTTCACATTGCAGCGATTTGACATGTCAAATCACATGCCAAAATCGGCAATTGCTGGCAATGGAACCGACCTAATCGTTGCACCGCTGCACCAATTTCCAAAAGTAGTTTCTGTACTACTTTTGGTGATTTCAGGTGCGATTTCCATTGACATCTGTGCAGAAACCCACAGAGGTCTCTGAAATCGCACCTCAAATCGGGACCGACATACTGACAGCTGAACTCGCATCATTTCATTCCAGCAGTCAGTGTGAACCTGGGCTTAAGGGCTGATTCACACCAGCAGCACAAAATACAGTGTGACTATTGGTGGGCACTTTAAGGCCTGGTTCAAACCCATGCAGGTTGCAGTTTGCACATTTCAGGTGCATTTGGCGTTTTTCAATGCACGTTTTTGGTCCATTGAAGACTATGGAACAAAAAAAACAGAAGTCCCTGGCCCTTACCATAAATTGCACAGATGTGAACATGACCCATAGCAAACCATGTTAAATGGACTGAAGTGTGTTTCTGCAAAACTGAAAACGCACTAAAAATGCATAGGTGTGAACCAAAGGTGCAGTGCTTTGTTAAAGAACATCACACTATTTACCTTTTCTCTTTGTAACTTTATTGAAATGTAACAAAATGACATTTCATTCATCCTGATGCACTGCAGTATGCTGCAACATGCCATGAATACAGCATGCCCAACATTTTTCAGCACACACACAACAGCAGCACATTGGTATGAACTGAACCGAGAGGATTTAAGGCGAATATCCTTACTTATGTGTTAGGACTGCATTGGGTAAAGCTGCCAATCATAGGTGTGAATGGGCCTTTATGTGTTAAAGTAGATAAATACCCTAAATCTAGATTCACCGTGTTGCGAGATTGAAATTGTGCGAATTCATTTCATACCCGCATGTCAGTCCAACTTTGAGGGAAATTTCAGAGACATCTGTGCGGGTTCCTGCACAGAGGTCTATTGAAATCGCACATGAAGTCGCCAAAAAGTAGTAGTGAAACTACCACTGGGAAACTGTGCGGCGCCGCAATGTCGGCGGCGCACCGAATCAGACGGTGGCATTGCCGGCAATTGGCGCCGATTTGGCATGCGATTTGACATGACAAATCGCATGCCAAATCATACCAATGTGACCCTAGGCTAACTGAACACTATCCCTGGTTCACGACAGTGCAGTTTTAAAATTGCACCACTTCAGCGCGATTTCAAAGCCACCAGTGTGATTTCATGGGCGGGTTACCAATATCTGTGCGACTTCATTTACACAGATGTCAATGCAAGTTGCACATGAAATCACTCAGAAATAGTGCAGGAACCTTGTCCAAAGTCGCAGCGATTTGAACAGTTCCATTGCTGCAAATGGGGTGAGACATGCCATGCGATTTTGAATTGACAAGTCGCACTGGTGTGAGCTAGGGCTTAGTCTGCAAAAGAACGGTGTATGAAATTAGTTTGTCAATTTCATGTTGCTGCCACTTCTTGCCTACTACATGTGTTCCAGCAATGGCTGCATTGCATTTATTAGATTGAGTTTTCATATGGCAACAGAGCACCATGCCTCTACATCAGCCTTTCTCAACCTTTTCAACACTGAGGAACCCTTGAAATAATTCTCCGGTCTCGGGGAACCCCTGCTAAAAATTAAAAATCTACAACTCATGATACATTAGTGTGATGGTCAATGGGAAGAATGCTCCTTACACTTGTGTGGTCATTGGGAAGAATTACTCTCTTACAGATAGCTAAAAAGATCAATGGTGTCATTGGGAATTTATCTGAGAGGTAGAAATGGACCATTGCTCAAGGAACCCCTAGCAACCTCTGGAGGAACCCTAGGGTTCCAGGGAACCCTGGTTGCAAAAACCCTGCTCTACAGTGCGAGTATCTGCATAGCCACTTGTAGTTTCCATTGGAAGCTAGTGTAACATGGTGACAACACATGAGAATAGTTGGAAGATGGGGACAGAGTGTGGTCACCCTGTAACAGGAAACACCTGAAATGAAATTAATAGGATGTCAGGTATTTTAATGAATGCTGTAAATTTGAAAAAAAAAAAATTGCATTTTTTTTGTTTACTCTAAAATGATAAATATTAATTGTGTTTGTAATGATTGGGTTCATGTATACATTACAAGTCACCCTAACTTATATGGAAGCAAAGCCCAAAGCGGATCGCAAACTAACCGCTTTCACCCGTTTACGCTAGCCTGAATACATATACAGTTTAAAGAGCAGTAACTCCTAGCAACCCATTACAACTCATTGTTCACTAAGCCGAGATCAATTTGGTGTGACTGGTAACCACAAACTATTCTGGTTCTTTTACTGCCTTATGTCATCTAGTGCTACAACCTCGATCATGATATTGTACTGCAGACACAAAGCGGCAGCCAATAGCACTGGAGGAAAGTAATTAAAGACTGTGCTTTTTATATCCATATACATCTTTACAACGGATATTTAGCAGTCACCTAGGAAACGCTGAAGGATCTGACAATTCTTCTTAGATCTGGAAACCTGAGGAGCAATTAAAGGTGGAGACGTGGAAGGGTGAAATGCTGCATGGAGGAGAGAGGTGAGATAAATAAGTCCTCCATTAAACCCAGCAGCCACACTCAGCTTCTCATACAAGATATGTACAATAACCAGTTTCCAGAATCGAAATATTGCACCGGAGATCCATTACCATGGTTCTTTAATGATCAATAATGAGTTCTTCCCCCTTTATGCATCAAATTAGACTAGCAGATTTCCTTGTGGCATATGCTAAAAAATAACCAATGTCATTACAAAGCGATCACTACACAAAAAATCCACAGAATGACATGAAAATATAAAAATTGACAGTTCTGCAGCTCTAAATCTGATCAGGTTACGGAGTGGATCAAATGTGCGTTTGCATCGACCATTTTACCATACGTAATCCTAGACTACATGATGTCAGGTCTATTTTACTACAAGTCAAAGGTTCTAATGTGCGTACTCTGAAAAAATAAAAACATGACAAATCCGACATAAGGAAAAATGAAAAATGACAACGCTATGCATAATAAAACGTAAAAACAAATATGCATGGAAAAA
The DNA here is from genome assembly GCA_018402905.1 of Glandirana rugosa. Lineage (NCBI taxonomy): Eukaryota > Metazoa > Chordata > Amphibia > Anura > Ranidae > Glandirana > Glandirana rugosa. The sequence goes on along the minus strand of BLSH010098745.1, from coordinate 509,443 downwards.
AATGGCAAACATACACAGAGGAAAAATAGGATAGAAATAAAATGAATGTTGTAAGAGCTAGGATTCCATGCTGCATAGGCACAGGTGGCACTGCCACATACCATAAGCCCTTATTTATCAAACAAAAATGCAAAATAATACGTATCGCAACAGTAAAAAGTAAAAAGGAATACAGCCTAAACAGTACAAAAATAAAAAAGTCTCATGCGTGTAATCTTGGAAACTGAACATCATTTTATCTGGACTGTAGTACATCAGATCCTAATGCATACCATTTTACCAGCTACGTTTGCGTGTAAACTAGGTGAGGCATTGGACTAGTCTAAATCTCGACGTCTTGACAGTTAAAAATATAAAAGTACAGTAAGACACCTAAAAAACACATCACTAGCGAAACATTACTGTAACCAATAAAAAATCGTATACGGTGTTCCTTTAGACGATCAGATTAAACTA
>BLSH010098745.1:488727-501482 GCA_018402905.1 Glandirana rugosa | reverse complement strand
CCTTGTATGTGTATGTATGAATGTGAGTTAGGGACCTTAGATTGTAAGCTTCTTGAGGGTAGGGACTGATGTGAATGTACAATGTATATGTAAAGCGCTGCATAAATTGACGGCGCTATACAAGTACCTGAAATAAATAAATATTTGGCGTGAATACCCATCATTAAAATAATTCAAGTTTCCAGACTTAAGTAATCCGAACCTTAAAGAGGAGCCCAAAAGGGGGAGTTCCGCTTGTTTGCACGAGGGGGTTGAACGGGTACCTGGTTTTGACAGGTACCGGCTACCACTTCCAGTTCAGATCGCTGCAGTGAATTGAGCCGTTAGTTCGCCTCCCCTCCTCCTTCCCCCCGCAGTCTTCAGGGAAACATCACAGGTCCCAGAAGACTACAGGGCCATTCACAAGGTGCATGCGCAGTAGGAAACCAGCTGTGAAGCCACAAGGCTTCCTGTTTCCCTTCAGATGCGGGCACCAGCACCCAAAGCAGATTGAAGAATCGGCTTGGATGGGGACATCGCTGGATTCCTGGACAGGCAAGTATCCTTATACTAAAAGTCACCAGCTACAGTATTTTTGGCTGGTGACAATTTTTTTGGGGGGAGCCTTGAGCTCCTCTTTAAGTAGACATCTGTCCTAACAAATAACAGATTTAATACCTGTTACCCGTTGAGCTAGCTATTACTACCCGCAGAGTAAAAACATAGGTTTCATAACTCCTGAGCTTAAATTTACCGGTCGCAATTAGCAGAATTATAAGCCCAAACACCAATATATTAGAAGGGATCAAAATGCGGGTTAGGCATATTCCTTGTAGGTGAGAGACATCTGATGCCCATCATATTTGTATTTATTCAAAAGGCAATCTAATGCTGGACAATAATATAGTTACAGAATGTAACCTGTATATATTCCAGGATATTAATACAAGTAGAAAACTGAGGGGTGGCAGCTGCATGATTATAAAGACTAACACCCCATTGGCTCAGACCTCAGGTTATTTCTGATCACACCCTCCTCAGGGACCAGAAAATAGATTACATTAGCAGTCCAGAGCTCTCTTACCAGTAAAGAACAGCAGCAAGGTTTATTATGACAGCTACACCGATCCATCGTACGCTCACTGACTAGACTTTGCTGAACTCACAGAAGACACGACTGAGTATTTTCATTCATAAACGCTTTCTGATTTTCTGTTACATTGTCTTTTCCTTGTACCTGTAATACCCTGTTTCTGTAAATATTTTCCTTGTAATGTGTTACCATCTCTATTAAATATTTTTTTGAAAATCATTAACATTCTCTCTCATGCACCAAGCTGACTTAATGCAATATTAAAGCCTTGTATCTTTTTTTGATAACATGTTATACGTAGCTGCTCTGTGCAGTGGTTTTGCACAGAGCAGTCCAGATCCTCCTCTTATTGGGTCCCCATCAGTGATTCTGGCTCCTCCCTCCTGCCGGGTGCCCCTACAGCAAGCAGCTTGTTCTGAGGATACCCAAGCAGGCGCGTTCCTGAGCCGCAGCTCTGTGTGTCCATTCACACACTGAGCTGTGGCTCAGCCCTGCCCCTTCCGTCACCTGATTGGCTCAATGGCTGTAATTGACAGCAGCATGAGCCCGGGCTCTCTCTGCTGCCAAAAGCCATTCAGCAGTGTGGGTCCCCGGAGAGGCAAGGCTCTCATGGACACTGCTGGATAGAGAAGGGGCTCAGGTAAGTATTAGGAGGGGGGGCAAGAAAATCAACACAAGGAGCCCTGTTCCCAGAACAGTGCTTCTTGAGTTGATTTTCTTGTTTTCACTCATCTGATCTCTTGAGTTTGGGAACAGCGGCCAGAGTTTAATATCCCCTCACTTAAAGTGGTAGTAAACCCTCCTATCATTTTCAGCCAAGGAAGCTGCCATCTTGGCCTCTGTTTAATCTACAACTGCCATGATGCTGAACATGTGATCAGCTATGACACCAGCCATTGGATAGAGCACAGCCAATGGGAGTGTTACATTTGCGGCCCGTGCCAGAAATGTAACTGATTTTTAAACTGTTAAATGGGTGGGTTTACTACCGCTTTAAGGGTATCTTTGGACACATCCATGTGCCTGGCCTCCTTGTTGTTTTAACTATTAGGGGGCTGCTGCACACAGAAGGATTTTTACCTTCATGCATTCTCAGAATGCATGAAGGTAAAAAACCTTGTGCCTTTACAAGGCATCACTCTTCTCCCCCTCCTCCGTGCGGCGTCGGCAAGTGTGGGCACCCGGTTTCGGCTTCAAAGCCGGCCATGCACTGAGCATGCACGAGTCACGCTGTGTGCTATGAATGGCCGGCGCATCTCCTGGGACGTGTGACGTGCCCCAGATCGATGAGAGGACGGGGGGGGGGGGGGGGTTGAACTCCCTTCCAGCTCTGCGGCGCCAGGAGAGGAAGTTGACCTGGGACCCTGTCTCCCCCACCCCTCCCCCAAAAAAAATTGCATGCCTATTGTGGCATGGGGGGGGGGGGGGGGGGGTGACCTTCCCTTAAAGAGGAAGTTCCACTTTTGGGACTTAAGCATAGGTAAATCAAACCCAGCAATCACTCAGTCTGCGGTCCTGTGAGCTGGAAAAACTTTGTGCAAGGTGAGGCTGAGTGTGTCATCTCTATGCATTGGTGACAGCACAGTGTGAATGGACGATCCATTTGTCACAAGTTGGTCAAGGTAGCTGGGGTCTCACAGTGTTCACCACCTCCTCGCCTCCATTCACAAAAGCTGTACTGTGGCTTTATGTTCGTAGATTGCTTTTTAAATTGTGGGAATGGATAGTGCAGCGTGTATGAATAAAGCAGGTGGACAGAAAGGGTGGGCATAGTTGGCACCTTTGAGGAGTACCTATGACACATGCAGTAGTTCATATTAACCCCCACACCACTAGAAGATTGCTGCTGCAGAGGACTGAAGATTTCAAGCAACAGCAGCCACCAGCACAAGGGACACACTTCATTTTAAAGTGTCATTAAACTCACATCATTAAAACTATCAATAAATGGTGTTCATATGCTCAAACGCCACTACGGGATTCATGTTCTGTATTCTACAAAAACTGGTTGATCCTGCTGTTCTCCATCTCTGCCTTCTGTCCATGTCAGCTCGGAATTTTGCAGCTGTTGTGGCAACTCTGCACATGCTCAGTTTTCAGTGAGTTTCTATACTACGTGTGGGAATACAGCGGTAAATGGCAGCCCACTCCCTCCCTCCTCCTCCATGCCCACTAACCAGCTAAACACAATGGGTGTGGGATATTACATTTTGATTGATGGAGGCTTCAACCTCTTATTTTAAGACACAGGCTAGAGGGGTTTGGCATGTTATTGCCAAAAAATAATTGATTTCAAATATACAGTATATTTGTATGACAATTTATAACAGTTAATATTTTAATGCTGCATCTCTAAGGCTCCGTTCACATCTAGGTGTTGATATTTTACAAGTGTTTTTTCAGGCGTTTTGGAGAAGTTGGCAAGTCACCAATGTAAAAGCAGTAAAACGCCTGTAATCTGCCAAAAAAGAAGCTCATGTACTTTCTTGAGCAATGGGCATTTTGTATTAGGTGACAGAATGCTCAGATGTCAACAGGAGCCATTGAAATTAATGGAATTTGTCTTGTTGGGTGTTAGAGCTGAAGCTTCAAGCAGAAAAACGCCCAAAAACGCCTAGATGTGAACGAAGCCTAAGGCTTTTTTCATTTTAATTTTTTTGCAACATGTAACCTGCAGCAAAGGACTAGAAGTTCCTCCTGCTTAGGTTTCCCTGCAGACAGGCTGGGAAAGCTGGGTCATGTGACAGCTGTATATTGATTAGTAAAAAGAGAATTCAAATTTTATTAAAATAATTACAGCGCCATCATCCACATACAAAAATAGAAGCGGCAATGTAAATTATACAGTGGGTGCTTAGTGTCACTTTAAGCGTTGTCCCTGGTGGGTTTTTTTTCTCAAAAATTCACTTAACATAAGCTGTAAAAAAGAGCAATTTGTGCATTTGTTTAGCAATCAATTGCTTCTCCTAGCAATAAAAAGCTGGTGATTTTAGCAGCATAATTGAATAACCTAATGAAGTGAATGCCCGTGAATCTTTAAACCTCTCAGGAGCAATAATTTAAAAAAAAAAAAAGGGGATTGTAGCTTAGCGCATAGGCCCCTTTCACCCTGGGGTGTTTTCCAGGCGCTTGTGTGCTAATAATAGCGCCCTCCTAGTGCCTGAACCCCCCCCCCCCCCCCATATGCACCAAATCTCTCAAGGGTTCTAACCCTTAAATTTAAAAGAAAAAAAAAAAAACACTAACTTCTGGCTGGGCATACTAGTAGTAAAAATGTTTTTGTATAAGGCCAAACTACACAGGCATTTTTTTCCAGGGAGACAAAATGCCATGTGCAGTGCCACATTTGGATGTGTCTTAAGACTTGGAAGCTGACTACTCTACAATTCTCCTACAAAGGAATCTTGCTTGGTGGTTCTAGCAGGGCACAGTTACTTCCATAAACTTAACCAAGATCAGTACTTCTATGGCATATGGCCATCTCCAACCACAGAGCTTCAGGAGGGATGCTCAGAGCGGTGAGGGAGGACACCCACCTAGGCAGCCAGAGTAGCCAGTAGTAAATTAAACACAGATCAATGGGGTGACAGATGTCCCCCTGACATTCTACACAGGCAATTTAAATTTTCGCTACCGAACCTTCCCCACTCAACCGAAAACTAGCAAGTGTTTTTGGCTTGAAATAGACTTCAAGGTGATATCTTATGAAAGCATGCACGTCCAGCAAAACATTTAGGTTCTGGATAGACATAGTGCCTAGGGCGGCTTTGCGCTCTTTTGTGTTTTTGTCTAGATGTGTTCCTGACACTCAGAGGATCCATAGAAAGCAGCAGCACCCTTTGACTTGTCTAATAATCACCAAGAGCCAGCTGAAGGGCTATGCCAAACTGTTGATCAGCGCACCAGCTAGTTTTTCCTTTTGTTTGTATTATAGTTCTGGATAGAGTTGGGACTGCTATACAAAGCTCCATTAGAGAGATTTCCTCCTCACTTCATGCTGCTGACATTGTTTCATCAGACAGGAACTGATGGAAAATCTGCAACAGCGACAAACAAAATTTAAATATAGTTATTAGCACAGTTCTCAGGAGGGCTAGAACCCATCCCTTATTCCTCTTTGCTTTCCCCCTCTCCCTTCCTGACTTCTGAAATGGTGGTCTGCAGGAAAGTGGGGGTAAAGGAGTTCCAATCTACCCAATGCGATCTAAGAATAGAAAAAATATTTTTGGCTGGACATGGTTTAACTGTTCAGGAATAGCCTATAGCAGCCTCTAACAAGATGCAAACATTTTTTGGTATAATTTTTAAGCGGCTTTAAAATCATCAGACATTAAATGAAAACAAAAATGTGCAGTGGATCCTAAACCACCTCACCTTTGTTACCTAAAGCAAAGTAGTATAGCGCAAACTTGCCACGGCTTTATCAAGCCTTCAAGCCTGCAGTGTGTAGTAGTGTGTCCATCTCACACCCAATCTTTTTCCAAGTAAAAAGGACAACTGTACTGAATTCAGCTGAACACAAGTGGCTTACATCAGAGAATCTGATACGCCTTCCATGACAGTCCCAAGTTCAAACATATACCGCAGCGGTTCCCCTTCACTGGCCGTTGGAGCGCTATTCCTCCCATCTGACACAATTGCTTGGTTAACCACGATCCTTTCCAGTGGATAAGGCATTATATTCCTTACGCTGACATCCATTATGGAGCACCAATAGTTCCATTAACACCAAAAAATTGGCAATATTCCTTCCACTTGCACCAGAAAGGGGCACTATTTGTCTGATTGACACCAAAGATTGGGCACAATTCCTTCCACAGATGGGATTCTATTCCTCCCAAAAGAAACCAAAGACTAGTCACCGAATTCCTTCCACTGATATCTTGCTTTTTCTCCCACTGAAACAATGGGGCATCGCTCCTTTCACTGACATCAAGGGTGGGTCATTATTCCTTCTACAGCTGACCACAAACCCTGGAGGTATTTTTTTTTACTCAGTGGAACTTTGGCATTTCAGGACACCTGATAGAAAGGAATCTAAACTTGTTTAATGGCTTCAGTAGCCTATCAGAGCTAGTGCTATTTCGGGTAAAAATGTTGGGGTAAAAGAATGAGGTTATCCTGCACTAAGTATTAGGTGCTCTAATATTGGAAAATCGGTAGGTAAAAAAGGTAGACCAGTCCTTTAAGAGGAAGTCCTACTTAAAATTTTATTTACTCATTACATGGCTTTCTATTCACAATATACCTACTGTAAATACAAATAAGGATGTAGAAAGCCTTTAACATAAAAACTATTGTTTAATGCATGGTTTCTGGGGATGTGGAGAATTAGGGCATGTCTACCATATTTTCAACACCATTCCCAAAGTCAGACAGTACTAGATACAAGCTCATGCCCCTTTCTCCACAACGACCATGACCAATGTTATCAAAAACCCCAGGACTGTGCTGCTTAATGAACCCATAGCTGGAGTTTCCAGATCTACTCTAGCCCTAATATATTTTATGTTCCTGGTAGCTAAAATTGCAATTGCAACAGCCTGGAAGAGTCCAGTGGTCGACGTAACGTTGATGAAATGTAAACTCTGGTGGCTCATGATCACGAGAAGACGGTTAGTATCTTATGTGATGCCTCATGGAGTTGGCGTACACATTTCCTTGTTCCTGTTCTTGATTTTCTCTGGGGTCTCCCTTTTAAAGGTAAACTTCAATATTAGGGTTGGCTGCACCTACTGTATACATGGTTAATGTATGCTTTTTCTATTTGTGTTTCAACTGGGTTAAGAGTTCCATTTGCAGTTATAATCAAGGGCTTATGGCTGTATTATTACCTACTTGTATGTTAACCTTCAATAAAAACATTGAAACAGAAAAAGTAGTGTTTAACTGGTGCTGTAATATGCCAAGTAACCAGTATATACCAATATATAAAAGTCAGGGATTCATGGATCAAACATTGTACCTCTTAGCTAATGGCATTTGGGTGTTGGCTGGAGCAATTACAGCAGGTGATAATTAGCTGTACAAAAAGCCAAACAAAAGACAAGAATACAAGAATTCACGGGTTATCCTGCTTAACAGAGATCAGAAATCGTAAATATTATCCTATTGTCCCTCATTTAGACACATCCCATTCCGGAATTTAATGAGCAAATATTTGTCCTCAAGGATCTAGCTATATTACCTTGTAAAGTTGTAACCAGATTTGCCAATAATGCTGTGCCTGGTGGTATTGTAGAGAAAAAAAAAATAAAAAATGTTCTCCTGTGTAAAAGAGTGAGAGAAATCCCCAAAGACTGATCAGCGAATACATAATGTAAAACTATATAGAAAATGACACCTGTTATTTAAAGTGGAGTTCCACCCAAAAGTGGAACTAAGGCATTAGGGGAAGGTAACCACCCCCCGCCCCCCCAACATTGCCACAATTGGCATGTCTTTTTGTTGGGGGGGCACCGAGGAAGGAAGCTCACCCACCCCCCCCCCCACCCCCTGCGATCTTCTGGGACACGTCACAGGTCCCAGACAATACATTGGTCATTCACAGAGTGCAGCGCGACTCAAACGTGTGCAGTGCGCTCCCGGCTTTGAAGCCAAAGTCGGGTGCCCACACCTGTGATGTTGGCACCATAGAGGAGGGGGGGGGGGGGGAGAACAGTGACACTGCGCACTGCTGCATCACTGGAGCCTGGGACAGGTGAGTGTCCAATTATTAGAAGTCAGCAGATATACTTTTTGTAGCTGGTGACTTAATATGGTGGAACTACGCTTTAAGATTAAGGGCCCAATCTGAGCTTTGCGCTGCATTGCAATGTGGTGGTTCATGTTAAGGCAGCTCATTCATTCGAACACAACACAGGTCACCAGGGCCGTCTTAATAGCACCATGGGCCCCTGGACAAAGTAAAGCACTAGGGCCCCTACCAGGGAGATGGCGCAGGTAAACAGGAATCAAAAAATAAACCTCGATGCATTTTGTGCAAAACACTTAATTGTAAGAAAATTACAAACAAGGGAATTCATTTTATTTGAATTTTGCTGAAAAACAACAAAACACAAGTACAAACAGCAAAAATTAACACTGATCCCAAGGTTTTGAAAGAAGACTGCATACATTAACTACACAATCATTCTGTACAGCAAAAAATGGTGGGAAAACATTACCTACATAAACATTGGCAATTAAAAATCATGGGGGCCCAGATACCCCCAACATTGTAAACCCTCTACATCTTATATGCATCCAGCACTCCTACCCCCCCTTCCCCACACACACACTAGCTATCACCCAGCACTGTGACTCCCCTATACCCCAGATATCTCCACAGAACTGTTACCCCTCTACACCCCAGATATCTGCCCAGCACTGTGATCCCACTGCACCCCAAAGGGCTCCCCAGCACTATGACCCCCCTATACCCCTGATATCTCCCCAGCCCTGTAACCCCTCTACATCCCAGCACTGCGACCCCTCTGTGCCCTAGATAACTCCCCAGCACTCTGACCCTTCTACACACCAACACTGTAACCCCTCTAACACACCCTATATCCCTTAGCACTGTGACCTCCTACACCCCAGAAACCCCAATCACTAACATCTCTACTCCCCGGATACCCCCATCAATGTAACCACACTACACCCCAGATGTCCCTCCAGCACTCTGATCCCTCTCTGCACCCTAGATATCTGCCCCCCCAGCAATGTTACCATATGCACTCTAGAAAACACCCCCTGCACGGTGACTCTGCTACATCCCTGATAACCCCTGCACTGTGACTCCACTACATCCCTGATAACCCCTGCACTGTGACCCCACTACATCCCTCAATCCCTGCACTGTGACCGCACTACATCCAATAACCCCTGCACCGTGACCTCTCTATGCCCCAGATACTTCTAGCACTATAGCCACCCAAGATGCCCCCCAGCATTGCTACACACCCCAGATTCCCCCATAGACCCTTGATATCACCCAGCACCATCATCCCCTCCATATAGTACCTTCTTTTCTAATGTAGATACAGTGCACATGCACATTTGTGCCCACCTCCAGCACTGACAAGGACTCACCTCTTAGCAATCTCGTCATGCAGGTAGAAGCAGGTGCGGAAGAGGGAGCAATTAGTGCTAGCCAGCTGGGCTCACCATCCCCACTGCACTCCCACAGGCAGGACCTCAGCTGGCAGCTTCCACTTCAGCTCCTACCCTGCAGCCTCCGAGTCCCACGCATGCAAACTGCATGGGGCGGCGGTCAGAGGGTCACTGGAGCTCTCAGCCACACCCTCTCCCTGCTGACTGGGGAATAACAGGCACCTACTGCACAGGCTCAGGGGTAGCTGCTTTGGGCCCCACAACAATGACCAGGCCCAGGACAGCTGCCCCTTTTACCCTGCATTAAAGACGGCCCTGCAGGTTATAAAGTATAAGTCGATTTTTGGGTGGAGCTCCACATTAAGACTAAAATGATCAGTTGAAACCTTTTTTAGAGCTCAATAATGGTTTCAGAGCAGCAAATTGTTTAAAATAACTGAGGGTCAGTTCACATTAAGACTAAAATGAAAAGGGCAGGAAAGGTGTGTTCTGTGTGCATTTCTCACACCACAGGTGAATGTGCTGCCTTTGTAAGAGCATGCCGGTGCCAATTAATTTTTAAAGGCACTCCAAGTGCATCTCGCAAATGCAGCGCGTTTAGGGATAGCATATCACATGCAGTTTGGTGCAATGCTTTCTGAAATGGTAGTGCTTACACTACTTTTTCCACGTTCCAGTGTGTTCTGCAGCCAATTCAACTGGTAGCAAAACCAGACTGCGCGGGGATAGAGTGCATTCCAGCGTGAACCGGTCACCCAGCAGGGTATACTGTACACAAGCAGTGTGGATGCATGGATCTCCCCCACCATAATACTGCATTATGATAAGCCGTCAGAATACACAGATCATTGGCTGCAAGAGCTGATCCAATGGAACTGGACACCAAGCATGACCGGCTTCTGCTGAACAAAGTATACATGTACAAAAATTCAGATTGTTCATGCTGAATCCTCTAAATTTCTGTACCAGGCTAAAGCAGCTGAATTTTACTTTATATCCGCATCATAAAATCCCTGTACAGACCATGTTTGCCTTGTTTCCAGCACCAAACTAGAAATTTTCATCTCATGATTAGTTTAAAACCCTTTACAAGACACAAGGCAATACAGAGTATTTTCAAAGTTTATTATTTCACTGCACTTCCTTAAAGCAGAACTTGAATCATTTTTTCATCTTTCCATCTATTAAATCCTTTGCCCTTGTTGATTTAACTTTGGATAGTAAAACATTTTTTTTCCTGCTAGTAAATATCTTATACAGCCCACTTCGTTTCTTGGCTGCAAAAATGCCTCAGCGTTTGACATCATGCACAACTTTCTCTCTCACTCTCCTGAGTTTGCCAGCAAGGGATGGGGGATGAGTCATAAGAGGGCCAATGAGAGCTGCAGAGCTGGGGGTATGCCTCTGTGTCTGTGTAAATCCAGGAAGTGAACAGGCAGCAGCTGAAGCTGCCCACAGTTAAAATGATTGCAGCCAGACTCAGCGGAAGGAGATTTCTGCAGCATATTTGGCAAGTACAGAATCACAGTATATACAAAATAATATGCAAAGTGGTTGGGGGGAAGCTTCAGAATGGCAAAGGTGTTTTTATTACAAATGATGTGAGCAAACTGCAGTTCCTCTTTAATTAAAGAATGTCCGACTGGTGGACATACAGAAACTGAATGGCTTGCTGTCAAATATTCCTTAATAGCACAAATATCTGGCCAAATGTTTGATATTCACATTTTATTTTTAGGCAAAAATCTGGGAAAAAATAAAAAAAAACAAATATTAAGCTGCAAACTAGTATAGATGAAAACGCACAGCAGAAATGCTCGTCAGCATTTGGTATACAGTGATGAAAAATAAATCAAAGGCAATCGGCAGTAACAGAGAGCGTGCTAAATGAACTGTCTTATTGAGGCTTAGTTGGGAGGAGGCTGGAGAGCTGGATAAGAATTCACTCAGACAGAGCAGACCTGACTGGCACAAGCAGAATCACAAATAGGATGATTCCAGACAGATGTTTTCTGATTTGCATTATGTAGCAGTGCTGCTATTAGTAACAGGTGTAGGTGCTCAGACAAACTTCTTATTGCAAGTATGGGGAAAGATCATACTAGTACTCTGCTATTTAAAGTTTAAGACTGTTTTAGTAATTCCCCTGCATTAAAACAAATAAGAAATAGCACAACAGCCAATATCAGTGAGTTCAAAAAGCTGCACCAACCCCAACAACAAACCGATCCTTAACCTAAAAGATTTACTGAAGTACGCAAGTTTTTATGGCAGCAAAGACAATAAGATCCCATACTGCTAATGGAGGCTCAAAACAAACCCACAACACTCAAGTAAAGCCGGACGAGATTCAAACCATGTATAGGCAGGCTGATTGTACCCAAGTTAACTGATCGATTATACAACTAGCCTGTCGGATTTTTTTTATGTTTTTATTGCCAGCAGCTATAGCAGCTAGCAATAATCACGGTGTTATGCCGGCTGGGATGGCTCCCTGCCGGGGAAGAACACAACAGTTCTGCAGGAGAAATTCCCCAAACACCACTGACTGTGTTGATGGGGAATCTGGCAATTTTCGTTTCTGCAAACCATGGCTGCAGGAAAGAAAAATCGTTCCCATCTATGGCCGGCTTAAGTTACAAGTGACATTCAACACTCCCATACACAGATTCAGCAGAGCTAGGTGCTTGAGCAGTCAGGGTCAAGCATTCTTACAGTTAGGCTGCCCATAGATGGTGCAAATTTCCTTCCTGCAACCTGAAATTCGCACAATTCCCCCATCAATACAGACAGTGCTGACTGGGGAAACCCTCCTCAGGGCTGGCCCAAGACATTGTGCTGCCTGGGTCCAAGAATGAAAGGCTGCCCCTCCACAAAAAAAAAAAAAAAAAAAAAAATCACACCCACCAAAAGGCCTCCACATCCATTATTTTATATTATGATAATTAAAACTAGAATTAAATTTATCAGGAAGTCAGATTTACATGCAGCAGCACCTTGTCTATATGCAAAATTATATGACATACCATTATGTTCAATTCCAAGGGGCGGACTAGGACAGTATAGGGGCAGGCTAGGGTAGTATACAGACAGGCTAGGGCAGTATACAGACAGGCTAGGGCAGTATACAGACAGGCTAGGGCAGTATACAGACAGGCTAGGGCAGTATACAGACAGGCTAGGGCAGTATAGGGGCGGGCTAGGGCAGTATAGGGGCGGGCTAGGGCAGTATAGGGGCAGTATAGGGGTAGGCTAGGATAGTATATAGATAGGCTAGGGCAGTATAGGGGTGGGCTAGGGTAGTATAGGGGCAGGCAGAGCGGCCCAGGGGGCAGTTGTCATCATGACACACAAAATTGCTGGAAAAAAATCTTGGTTGTTGTCAATTTGACTGATAAATAGAAGGGGAGGCTGCCATAGGTCAGTTTGCTGGGTAAATAGAATAGGAGAGGTGGCCCCGGTTCAATTTGCTGCCCCTCTCAAAGTGCTGCCTGGGTCCAATGGACCCACTGGGACCCATGGTAGGGCCGGCCCTGACCCTCCTGCTGAGCCATTCGGGATCGGGCGGGGATATGACGGGATCGGGCGG
>BLSH010098745.1:455352-476076 GCA_018402905.1 Glandirana rugosa | reverse complement strand
ATTTTCTCGAGAACATGAAACCATACGAAAAATCCTAAAAAAACACTGGTCTATACTCAGAGAGGACCCCATTTTGGGGAACCTTGTGGGTACACACCCCCAGATTACCTTCAAAAGGGCAGGTTCACTAAGGGACCGTTTGGTCCAAAGTGAATATAGAGGGAGCAATCGAGGTGACCCATGTGGAGATAAGGGTACTTTCCCCTGTGGGTCATGCTCGTGTTGCCCCTTTATTGGTGGAAAAGGATCTATAAGGCTGCCTAATGGGGAAACCCTAATTGCAAAACATTTTGTAAATTGCCACACAAGGGGAGTGGTATATTTGGCATATTGCCAATGCGGCTCCTTTTATGTGGGCAAAACGAAACAAGAATTTCAGGCACGGGTAAGTAAACATTTGCAAGGTATGCGAATTGGTAACCTATATCTCCCGTTAAGGAGACATGTAGCCAAGGTCCATAAGTACCACATGCCAAGAATTTTATTTACAGCTTTGGATAGAACACATGTACCGCAGAGGGGGGGTGACTGGAACAAGACTCTTCTCCAGCAGGAAATGCGCTGGATCAGACGTCTTAGGGCCACCACCCCCCCAGGCCTCAATGAAACTGAGAGCTTTAGGCCCTTCTTGGAGGGCTTTAGCTCTGGCAAAACGGATTAGAACCAAACAAGTTTGACAAATAGGTTCAGATTTCTCTCTGGCCTCTGTATCCATTTCCCCCACCCCTTCCCTATCTCTCCCCACTGCCCCTCTTTTTCCCTTTCTCTCTTTTTTTTGCCTCTTAAAACTCAGACTTGGCCTGATTAGTCACATGCAGGATATTCTCTCATTCTGTTTCTCAAGCTCATAGGATTTGGCCCGATTGGCTTTATGTAGGATCCTTATGGGCTGACTATTACGCCTTTCCTTATCCGGGGTCCCCCGTTCTGGTTTTTGTCCCAGTCCAAGATATGTCACTACCTACCTGGAAAAGTTTTCTGAAGCTAATTGATTTAATGTTATGATATTAGATGTAATGTTGTCTTTGGACAAATATAATTCTTGTTTTGCGTGTTTTCTTTTCCTTTTTGTTAAACTTATGTAATTTGGTAGATCGTCTTTGTAAAGCACAGTGTTGGATCCTCCATGGGCTTTATTGGGGGTCATGAGCTGCCTCTTTAGTCCCCCTTACGTCCAGCGCAAGAAGGGCCCCTGTGGTATGGCTTAAATGCCGCCCTGGGGCTCTACTGACAGCCCAATATAGAGGGGAATTTGTTTTTCTCCACTAGATGGTGCTGTCCTATGTTGCGCTGTCGGTTACAAGTCTGGGACCATAGTCTATCCTTTCCCCGAACGTACGTTCGGGAAAACAGGATATGACACAAACATGCGGTGACTTATTTCCTGTGATGCGCCGGCGCATGCGCGGTCCTATAAAGACACCGGGGATGGTAGCCGGCGCCATTCTTGAATCAGCCGATCCAGTGTCAGGCTGAAAGAAAATCTCTTGAAGACCCTTTCTGGGGGAGTGGACTTTTCAAGGGGGCAAGCACCTGTCCCACTGGGAATTTCATCTGGGGACGTTGGTGCGCGGCTTTTCTTTGGATCGAATCCCCTCCCATGATACAATTTCTCTTTGGAACAGTAAGTGAACACCCTAACACTCAATTGGAGTCTATTATAGCTCCAATTTAGGGAATTTGCTTGTAAACTGTCATTTGTTTGATATATAATATATTTTATCCAGAAATCCTTGGGGATATTTACCTATATGCACCGGCTGTTGGCAACTTTCGCCTTCTCATCCTGACGTTAAGGGGAAAGGGATATCTAGTGGGGTATGCGACTCCCGGAGATAGGGTCTCTGGAGAAACAACACTGTGCTGAAATGTAAGTGTGTCAAATTTCAGAATGTATATCAACTACTGTGAAAAATCTACATAGAAGATATTAGTTTGTACATTATTTATCTCTACAGAGAAGGTGATATTCGTTCCCTGAAGAAGGAATAATTAAAAGTCGTTCCGAAACGCGTAGGAAGTCACCTTGCCCTTATGGATGGTCATTCAATATGTTACTTGGCCGTCCAGGACTGGTGATATCATCTCCTATAATGCACATATGGCTATATGCTTCAATGTAACACAAATTGATTGATTTTATGTCCATTGGTTGTCTTTTTTCTATGTTAAAATATTAACTCTTTCAATAAATGCATATTTTAAAGAAATTATTGAGTTCAAATTGCCTTAAAAATCCCAAATAAGAAGGGGCATTGAGATGGTAAGATAATGGGGATGATGGCAATATACACCCTGGTTTGTGGAGGTACTTATTTTTTCATGCAAGTGTTTTTTTTTTCCCCCTCCCTTGACAACCACTTTAAGTCTTTCACACACAATGAGAATATCAGGCGAACCATTGTCCATTTTTTTGCATGCTAGTCTCATATCGAACATGAAGAGGTTACTCAACTTACGAAAATTCTTGGACAGAATACAACTTCAGGAGGGATATAATGTGTTGTACTGTACTGTAATGTATGCTTTCATTTCTGAGCATGCGTGGTCTTGCTCTTCTGATTGTTGATAAAAACTGTAGTGATTACATGGAAGTCGTGCGAGAAAAATTTTCGTGTTTGTCCCCTTTTTTTGAACTGTTGTGATCGGCTCTCGAAAGCTGTGTACTAATGATCAGATTATTGTACAATCTCTTTGAAAGTGGTATTTTTCGTCCAATTTTCTGATTAGGTGTACGAGGCTTTAGATGATCACTGTTTATAACTGTTCCCCAGTCTATTGGCTTTTAGCGCTACTTGTGGTCTTCCCGCTCATTTGTCTCATTCTTAGACCGCATTCTCTCTAAGGCTGGATTCACACCTATGCATTTTTAGTGCATTTTGCAGATTTGCACCTCAGAACGTGTTCCATAGGATGTTCAATGGACTGCAGTGCAAATCTGCAAAATGCAAAAAGCACAGGTGTGAATCCAGCCTAAGATTTAAAACGGTAGATGTTTAAACAACCCATGTATTTCCAATTTGACATTTAATATACACTTCTCTATTCATTCTGAAACAAACTAAATACATCTCTTTAGCAGTTTGAAATCCTGTTTAATGCTGGCAGTTTTTTCTTCTAACCTGAAGTCATGTGATTTAGATCTTCCTTGCTCAATAATACAAAAAAGGATGGCAGATCCATTTGTTCCCAGAAGATGTAATCATGAAAACTACCCTAAGGGGCAGGAATACTGATTTCAGACAGCATCATTCATTGCACTTATTGAATGATTGCTTTCCTTGCACAATCGAAACCTGCACAAAGCATAGGTTACTGCCATTATATAAGAAAATTAAACAGTCATTGCAAGGATCAAGATTATAAACTTCCAGCAGGAAGTCAGTGTAATGTCTCAGGGACACACAATGCTGTTCATGTTCCAGCCGTCTACTTGTTGGTTGTTATATAATGAGAACAAAACAATACATTTATATATAGTTCCCATGTGTGGCAGATAAACAGATTAATACAAACATAAAGATCGTTTTTTACACCCACCCAATGCTACATGTTGGTTTTCAGAACTGAGAGATCGGAACGGAGCTATAAAAAAAAAAAAAAAAAGCACGTTTATATAAAAGTGCTCTAAGACATCCTGACTGCTAACCTTAAAATATTTCACGACGTTGGAACCTACCCGTTCAAAAATGTGGGTACTCAACTTGTAGTTCCACAACAGCTGGGGGGCCACAAGTCCCATGATGCACTGCAAGGCTGACCGTTACAAGCATGACTCCCACAGGCAGAGGCAGGATGGGACCCTCATTTAAACCCAACCCTTAAAGTTACCCAGTTCCCGACCGACTCACATACTTCTATTGTGGCAATGTGGCTCTCCTGCGCAAATGGCTGTACCTGTATGGTAGCTCACGCAGGCTCTGTATGCCCCGCGAGCGTGTCCGTGGGTCGGACGGACTCGATGTCCGCCGGCAACCCATGATCACCTGTTAGAGAGGGAGAACGGGTAACCGCCAATGTAAATATGGGGGATCCCCGTTCTGACAGGCAGCATGACAGTGATCTACTGATCCCTACAATCAGGATCAGTTAGATCTCTTGGTGCCCCTGCCAGGCAAGCCCCCACAGTTAGCACAAACACAGGGAACACTGTTTACCCCTTGATTGCCCCCTGCAGGCTAACCCTTTCCCTGCCAATGACATTTATACAGTAATCAAGGTGTTTTTTTTTAGCGGTGATCACTGTATAAATGTCATTGGTCCCAAAAAATGTCTGATCTGTCCGCCGCAATACCGGTAAAAATCGCAGATCACCGCCAAAAAAAATTGTGAAAACGCCATAAATCAATTCTCATGGCTTGTAAATGCAGCAACTTTTGCGCAAACCAATCAGTATATGCCCATTGCAATTTTTTTAACCAAAAATATGAGTAACATATATCGGCCTAAGCTGATGAATAAATTTTTTTTGGCATATTTAATAAAAAAAAAAAAAAACATTTTTACTTTTTGCTATAATTGTCGCTCTTTTTTTGTCTATAGCCCAAAAAATATAAACCGCTGAGGTGATCAAATACCACCAAAACAAAGCTCTATTTGTGGGAAAAAAAGGACGTCAATTTCGTTTGCAAATAGGTGCCCTCAAACTGATCTTTTCCCCATTATTACGCTCTCATACCTTATTCTGCACTGTCTGATGGCCATCTTGGTAGAGGTGGGGCTGTCTTTTCTCATGTTACCCCCTGATCACTTATTTTCCAAGAAGTAGCAGGAGAGGTGCAGAAAGTACAGAGCCACAGAAAAAATAATGCAGAAGCAGGGAGATCCTGGCTCTCTAGGCCCTCCACTACAGCTTCCTTTCCACCAAAGAAGTGTGATCACAGTAGTGGCATCACCATACGCAGTTCATTGTACAACCATTAGAAATCTGCTAGCAGAAGCAGGTGAGCAGCTTTTATTGAAGAGTGTCTTCAGCAATAAAATCATACCTTCTGTCAAATTTAGACACCGGAGCTGATTAAGTAAAAAACTTTAAAAACCTGCGTAGTGTGTTTATTTTTGACACTTTTTTTTATTTATTTATTTTTTTTTTAGGTGAATGGGTAGGGGAACAATGCACCCCACACTCATTTACATAGGGTGGGGGGCCGGGGTCCGGGGGCCCCCCTTGTTCAAGGGGGCTTCCAGATTCCGATAAGCCCCAGCCCGCAGACCCCAACAACCACCGGCCAGGGTTGTTGGGAAGAGGCCCTTGTCCTCATCAACATGGGTACAAGGTGCTTTGGGGTGCAGGTTTTTTGGTGAAAGATTCTCTTTAGACATCAGTCTAAAAGAACCCTGATGCCTTACCCATCCTCCGAAGAAAGTAATAGCATGCAGATTGCATTCCATTAGCTTCTTGCCCAGCCATAATGGGGAAAGTGACACCAAGACTTGGAAGGGATGTTCTACCAGTCGCTTCCCGGGTCAGTAACAGAAAAGGGAGATCAGTGAATGGATGTTCACGGATATCTCTCCCCTCCACCTGGCAGCACCTGTCATGCAATTTCTGAGCTTCTAGACGGTCGCCAAGCACAGGGCACTCACGCAGGGAGACAGAAGACCGAGAGTTACAGGGGTTGTGTGGAAGCAGAGCCACCAGACTGCCTCCATCCGACAGATGACAGCCAATTTGTCAGATTTACATGCATTGTGTGGGTGTGTAAAACCCTCCAGCTGCATGTTGACGGCAGTAAAAGAAACAGGCTATTCATTTTTATCTGATCTTTTCTGGCGTTCTGCTTTAAGTTACCTTACCTATTAACATTCAAAACATGGCTATACACCATCAGGATACAGTTAAGCCACTTTCTATAAAAGTGTACAAAGCTCATTCACATCATACCTATAAAGCTCTAAGCTTAGGCAGAGATGCCAGCTCAATATTTATAAGCCGTTATCTTGCCAACACAGCGAGTCAGGGACCCTCGCTTACGAATAATGTGAATAATGTAATTTACACGTGAAAATGGCTTCCCCCATATTCTGATAGATAGAAATTCTTGCGAATTTTGTAATAGGATAGGAGCTGAGATCACATATTTATAATGTTCATGTATTACATGAAAGTCTGGCTTTCATTGTCATGCTATAATTATTCTAATCCATCTAATTTTCCCACAAGGAGTATAGGCATATAGAAAGAACTATGAAAAATACAGCTGGATTAATGAGAAACTGCAGATTAACCAGCTGCCCACTTTATTATTTAAGTGGCAAGAAAATGAGAATCCCAAATTAAGATATAAACTATTGCCCAATAACACACTTTTAGGTTGATTGATGCGATGCAGCTTGACCGGACTACAGGAGCAGCGCAGTGTTGATTGGTTTGATGTGGATTTGGTGTTGGTTAGCTGTGATTTCCCATAGTGTGCTTGTCAAAAGTGCACCAAAGATGCGGCATGCAAGCATTTTGTGCGCACTTTTAGAAAGCACACCAAAACTACAGGACCTAATAGGACTATCGGAAAGCGCAGCCAAGCAGCACAAAACCAAGAGGTACACTGCGCTGCTCCTGTGGTGCGGTCAAATCGCACCACATCAATATGAAAGCAGCCTTATGGATTAAGGTTGGGTTTAGTGGAGGTTTTACAATAATCTTAAATGTTAACTTCACTACTCTCTACTTTGGATGCATCAGTTGTAAGCAGACCTCGACCACCTCCAACGTGCACCCCCCCCCCCCCCCCAAGGTGGCTTCCGGCTCCTTGTTTAGGTTCCATTTAACCCAAACCTCCAAGGCTTACCAGTAGGTAGCAAGAAGATCTCGTAAACCTGCAGTGTTTAGGAGATATTCAGTATATGCTCTGCTGCTCACGTCATCGGCAAATGCGCACTGAAGAAACGGCCCGCCGGTGCCATTTCTTCAGGGTCTGTGCCGTGACCGGCAGCTGCCGGGTGCATGTGTCACTCGGAGTGACATCATAGCGGCTCTGACCAATCACAGCGCCGGAGGCCGTGAACCCAAAAATAACTCTGGGAGACACGTCGGCCGTGTCTACAGGGTGCTGGCTCTGATCCACTGCATCGTTCTAAGGTAAGTATTTCATAATGAGCTAGCATGCATTGCATGCTAGCTCATTATGCCTTTGTCTTGCAGGGTTTTTCTTTTTTTGCTTTTTGTTTCTTTGAGGTTTACAACCTCTTGAAACACACTGCATGATCCCTATTAAAAACAGTGTCCTGTACAACAGTCTCAGCCCTGGCCTCAAGTACCCCCAACAGGCCATGTTTTGGGAATTTCTCTTAGATAAACTGGCTGTCCAAAATTTCAAGCCAATGACTCGGATTTAAATCACCTGTGCAAGATAAAAGAAAACATGCAAACATGGCCTGTTGGTGGTACTTGAGGACAGGGTTGAGAACCACTGGTGTAGAAGATACACACAATACAATACAAATAGCGAAACAGTGTAAACTAAGCCAACATCTAGATTACAGTAGGTTTAGCAACATGCCTCGCCGTATAGTTTTCTTATGCAAATGTTTACTGGATGTGTTACAAGTTGCTTATGTGGAGATCCTGCCACTAAAAGCACTTCCCACTGGGGGGCTGACACACCTAAGTCATCGCTTCGCAATTAGCTGCACCATTGTCAGCCTGCCTTCACATTGCTCACTGACTGCGTATCACGTCTATCAGATAGGAAACCAACTGAATCCTCACTTGACACTTTGTAGTGTGTCGCTCATACAAACGTATCCACACATTTTTCGCACATAGGGCAGCCTGTTCATTTCAATTCCTACATGTAGCAGGCCACTTTTTTCTGACAGCTCAG
This sequence comes from Glandirana rugosa, assembly GCA_018402905.1. Classification (NCBI taxonomy): domain Eukaryota; kingdom Metazoa; phylum Chordata; class Amphibia; order Anura; family Ranidae; genus Glandirana; species Glandirana rugosa. The sequence goes on along the minus strand of BLSH010098745.1, from coordinate 468,253 downwards.
ACAAGCTGGACTTTGAATGATGTAGAGAAGATGGCAGACAGACAGATATAACTTGTGTAGGAGTACTTGTTTCACCCCTGTGTATAACCCGAGGATCATCCTTTTCACTGGGAATATGTAAATCTTCATGCACACAGGACGTTAAAAAAAAAGTCCAAAAAACATCAGTAGCTCATCAGTGATTTTTTCAGCTGTTATAAGAACGGAGTTTTTACGTGTTTTTAAAGGGCCAGCGGTATTCTGTTTTTTTTCCCTCAATTGATGTAACACGTTCAAAAACGTTGGGGGAACAACGTTTAGCCGCGTTTTTGCATGTTTGAATGTTTTTACAGCTGAAAAAGGCCTGAGAACCCACTGGTCTTGGTTTTTTTTTACAGCTCAAAAACATCACTGCTAAAAACAGTTGATAACAGCCTATGTGTGCATGAACACATAGGATAACATCATGGAGGGTTTATTGACTGTAGAAAAAAACGCCTGCAGCTAAAAACCGCTGCTGTAAAACGGTCAAAAAACGTCCTGTGTGCATGAGGCTCTAAGTCAGTTACTTTAAGTATCATCCTACATCATTCTCAGTGTGAAAGTCCGTGGGAACGTCTCTAATGCTGTGATATATGCAGTATCTTGTAGGACACAGACCCAAGGACGGCAATACATGTATACAGATCTAGAGCTTGTACAAATAAACCATTTATACAAGGAGCGTACTTGTAACAGAAGTGAGAATACTTCTATATAAAGTGATTTACAAAAGTTTAGCTACAAAGCTTATGTAATGAAAGAGAAATTGGAAAACAAACCTGATACAGCATTTTTAATTCCCTGGAGCCCATAGGAACCTGTAATACAACAGATTGATCAGTTCACTGTATAACAAAAATTTTCTTATGCAAGATTAAAAATTTACTGTTTCAAGTCTAAAGCCTCATGCAGAAAAAATGCAGCTTTTAAAAAGGCATCTAGCATTTTTTATGCCTTTAAACTTAGCTCGGCATTATAACCTATGTGGCCATGCACATTTTATGTTGAGAGAGATATTTTAAGAGCAGCGTTGAGGCATAAAAAAATGCCCCAAAGCTGCATTTGAAGAGGAGCTTATAAGTATAATTTACGCGTGAACACACATAAATATACATAAACATGCATATACGCATGTAAACTTATTTTAGTGGCTAGAATACATGACTATTCTACCTGTATAACAAATACAATAAAATGTGCCACATCCTATATGTACTATATAAATATAAAACACTGCGTACAAGAGCTACATACATATATACACAGATACACACGCTGTTCTCTATGTTCTCTTAGCCCTGGTTCACACCAGTGCGCTCTACGAGATTGCATATGATTCGCACCGTACTGCAAATCATATGCGATGTCTGTAAAATGCGATATCAGCCATACAGATTGTATGAATGATCTTGCATTGCATTTGGACTAAACTCGCACAGGACCCTTTTTTTGGTCCGCACCAGAATCGAATCGTATGGGTGTTCATACCCATGCGAACCGATCCCTGTGCGAGTTTGCAGATCGCACTGAGATATGCAAGCTGAAAAGGGGTGCCATTAACAATGTATTGGCACCTCCCTTCAGTTTGCATATGGCAGTGTGAACTGCCATGCGAGTCAGGTGCGATGCGGGAACACGCAGTGGAATCGCAGGGTCCCAGCATCGCACCAGCGTGAACCGGGACTTATACTCCAAAGTGAAACATGTAAATTAAACAAAAAAAACACAAAGTGAAAGTCCAATGCGTCCTATAGGCTGGGTTCACACTTATGTGAATTGGATTGATTTCTCCGTATCCAATTCGCATGACAGGAGATTGTGACGGGCTCTCAATCGAGGCGGTCCACATATCTCCAGAGCGGCTGTGGAGCGAATTGCACAGGAATCCTGTGAGTCTCTGGCTTTGCTTCAGGTCCGAATTCAGGCAAAATTTCGGGCCGAATTCATCCTGAAACAAGAGAACAGAGACGGACCAGGCCCCTGCTGCAAGCCACATCTGTCATAAGTGTGAACCCAGCTTTATACTTAGATTGTATAACTACAAATAAGGGTTTCGAAAAGCTCAAGGTTTCTTTATCCAAATCTCAATATATGCTCCAAGCAAACTCTGCATAGTGGACTATAACACACCTCCTTTCCAAACCACAAATTATGTGCTCTTGGTGCTCACACTCAAATTGCGCACTCACCAGACCTACATGACGTTCTTAACTTAATAGGAGGGTCCACAATAACTGAGATTTTACGCTATCCTTCCAGCCTTTCAAGTCCTCTCCTTGCAGCTTTGCATCTTTTAGTCCACTATAAGCATTTTGGCCATCATAAACAAAATAGACATTATATAAAAATAAAAACACTTCCAAGTGTGCACTCATTAAAAATGCAAATTCCTGCATTCAATATGGTTACTATACCCCATGGATCCAAGACAGCCCCTGCTGACCCAACTTCCTGCTTACTTCTTGTGTGTATTCCACAGACTGGAAGTGATATAGACCGAAGTGTCATCACAATGAATAACCCCGCCCAACATATTTCGACCAATTGTCTTCATCATGGACAGATGTGAGTGTGCACTTGGAAGTTTTTTTATTTGCAATAAAAATGTACTGCACTATGGCATTCTATTTTACTGTTTATTCATGATAGCCAAAATGCATTTGGACAACTAAAGGGAGGAAAGATCAAAAGCTGGAAGGAGGTGACTTGGAAAGCTGGATGGACAATTTCAATTTAAAAGAAGTTTGGCTATTTTTTTTGAGAAATCTTACTTACCCGGGTGGATGCAGCATCGGTCTGATGTGGCATGTGTCTCCAGCTGCTTCTAAGACTAAAGGCGAATTTCGGATGGGAAATTTCATTCAACAACCTGTCATCCAAAATTCTTACCGTTAGTAGGCTTCTTTTGACAGCCGCTTTTGGTTTTTCAGCAGACAAAAGCTGGATGTGCAGACTAGTAAATTTTTGTCGTACGACAACGCAACGTCTGATTTTCGTTCCATTAGTACAGTTTTCATACGAAAACAATCGTACGACCGAGACTATGCATGCTCAGAAATGAAAAAGATACAAAAAATATTTAAAACATTACGTAACTGACGTCTAGTTCGGTCGTATGAAAATTTTCGTATTGTTAGTCCGCTCTTCACTTTCGACATGAGACAAGCATCCAACAAAAACGGACGTTCTGTTGTCCGAAAATTGGATCGTATGTACGAGGCTTAACTGAGCGATTCAGTGACTCACTGGTCGGTCACCGCTCTCTACTCCCCTCGCGCTTACTGGAGCGCTGGCCAGTGGAGGGGCGGGAGTGGCTGGCCCTGGCTCTCAGTGGCTCACTGAAAAGCTGAGCCACCTGCCAGTCCAGGCATCTGGGTGGATCCCGACCATATGGTCACGATCTTTCCCCAGCCTGGGCCGGCTCTGTGACATTAGCCAACAGCGGGCTTCAGCCTGCTGAAAATGGGTCACAGAAGTGCAGAACTGCACTCCTTTTATTCACAGGAGCAGTACAGCCGCATGAGCTTTGGTTGTACTTTTCCTTTAAGCCATTGTAGACCCACTTATTAAATTAAGAGGGTCACAGCTGTCTGATTAGTGCATAATTTATGTGTGAGCACAGGATTTGGGTTTTGGAAAGGAGGTGTTTTGTAGTCCACTACACACAGTTTGCTGGAGCATATATTGAGATTTGGATACAGAAGCAGTGGATTTTTTTTAGAGACATTTGTAGTTATACAATTTAAATATAAAGGACACATTGGATGGACTAGAATTTCACTTTTTCCATTTTTTTTTTATTGGATACTTATGCTAAATGAGTTGATCATTTATCACATATGCTTTTTACATGTTTCACTTTGAATATAAGAGTACAGTATTTATGTCAGGGGGAGAACAGCACTTTATTGTATTTATCACAAAATAACTTGTCCACTTAGATAAAGAGGAGTAGGAACACCATAATAGTAGCATAAGAGTGGGGTCGTTGTTTTTCACAGTAATATTCTAGCCAACAGAATGAGTTTATGCCCATACGCCTGTAAACGAGCATAAATGCACACAAATGTGAGTGAAAAATACGTGAGATTTTCTGGCAGCATATTAGGAGCATAAAATCATACATCGGTGTGTGAAGCAAAAAAGGTGTAATAGGTATGCCCTCAAACTGTTCAGGGGGTAATAGTGAAGCTAGACCATCACCCAGGAACTAAGGGCATACCTGATCTAACCTACAATGTTCCCTCACAGGAAGGACATCAGCTCACAGTCTAAATGACAGGACTGACCTGTCTTGAAGATTCTAATATAGTCTAATTGGAGTTCTGCCTGGTAACAGGACATGCTGCTCAACAGAAATACCTTACTTTCACTTTTTAGCAGTAATTATAGGAGCGTGAACAATATGGAAGGCCTTATACAGCAGCATCACATTTACCCAAGATAGCGCTAACTAAAATCATCTATCACAATCTTAACAGCATTACAGGATGAAAATTACAGAACATTTACACATTGCCAAATGAACTTCTTGCTAGCATTAGTGCAAATTTTGCAAATAATTTGTTACAACAGATACAGAATTGAGGAGCATTGTTAAAAATAGGAGACAAAAGGATTCTGGATTGTGCAGCACAAGTTAAAGGTTCATTGAACTGGGAATTCATGTTTATATTGGGAGGGGAAATTCTAAAGTTTTATGCTTCTTTGATGCAGTATGCTAAAAAATACATCCACCCTACTCCTCTCACCTCCATTCACAGCCTTGCCTTCTACCCGCTTTGATAAAAGCACTGATGATCCAGACTTTGAGACACCCTGGTTTGAAACAGGACTTTTCTTTGTACCCGAAACTAAAAAAAGTTAAATCAAATAAAGATTAAAATACATCACAATTGGTAGCATGCAATATATTCAACAGAAAAAGATTGTAGAGCATTGGTCTTCAGGACCCACTAACAGGCCAGGTTTGCAGGATAACTGAAATGCATCACAGGTGATATCATTTGCTGTTCAGTGATTGCAGTATTCTTTTTTTGGTATAACTGTATTTTATTCAAAAGAAATTGTTAAACAATACCTCAATAACACATAGAAAGCCAAACAGCAGAACACACAGTATTTAGTGGAATCAATGAATGGTACACATAAACAGGTTACAAGTACACGGTGCATCATTAAAGCATAACAAGCACATCTTGACAAAACGACCCATCATGAGGAGGTATATTACCCATCAAAGGGGTCGGGGTATATCAGCCCCACTCCAAGGGAGGCCCACCTGTGCCCGCCCGCCCCCCCCACCCCGATTTCAATATTCTAGTCTGCATCTCCCCAAAGTAATACTAAAATATGGCCTGTTAGTGGGTCTTGAGGACAGGAGTTGAGAACCACTATTGTAGAGTTTTAAAGTAAGCCTGTCACAACCTTTGACACTTCAAATGAAGCATGTGAATATATAAAAGGTCAACTCCAATAAATGAGCAGAAAAGCTCTTTTGGTTTTGATGATGGGCATCCTCACTCAGCAACAGAAAAAAGCTAGGTGGATGGGAGGTGCAGAGCCAGGACAAGCCAAAATTTTCATACATGTTCAGCTGTCTAGATAACTGGTCTTTTCGGTAATAATCCAGTATTTGATTCACATTTTTTAAATGATCATCTACTAGTAAATTTACATATACTGCAACACCTTGGTGTAGAATTTGTGCATATAACAGTGCAAAGTGGTGCAGTACCATTCAACTGGAATGGCACCCCAATGCCGTGCAATATACTTGGTTGAGTTTATGGTGTAGTACCAGATTTTACCACTAATTGGTTCTGTTAGCGAGCCAACTGTCCAGAAAACAACACAAGGCAATAGCAGTGTTAAAGATGGGTTGGGTTTTACTTCCTCTTTAGTTCTCTGCAAAGTAAAAGCATAATGGGCTAGTATGCATCGCATACCAACCCTTTATGTGACACTTACCTGCAAACGAAGCCCATGCTGTCGCCTGTGGAGGTTGCATCCATGACTGCCCCTCTTCCTCCTGGGGCCACGGACTCCGACTCTAACTGGCCCGGAGTTACATGACGTCACTGGGGGCCGCCATTCACGGCACTTACTAGTGAAGGAACTGCACGGGGGCAGTTTCTTCACTGCGCATGCACTAACGTCAGTGCAAAAGTATACAGTGAATATTTCCTAAACTGTGCAAGTTTAGGAGATATTCACGGTACCTACAGGTAAGCTTCATTATAGGCTTACCTGTAGGTTAAAGTGGTTAAGGGTTTACAACCACTTTCATTTCGTTGACGAAAAAGTTTGACACAATTTTCTTCAGAGGAGTTTTTATAGTGACAAAAACAAAAACGAAAAGTACACCACATTTTCATCCACTGACGAAAATCAATTCCATTTTTGTTAACAGATGAAAACTAAGTGAAAATGTGAGGCAGGGACGTTTACACTTGGAACTTCCAGTTTCTAGGGAGCTCCGTCTGCTTCCGCTGGATGGAGCCTGGCATTTGTAGATAGGAGGCTGTCCGAGTGGATGGTTAGACCAGACTTTCTGCACCCTGGGGTACCATGAAGAGTGTCCAGGGGTGCCGTGACTAAAGTATGAAACTCTGCTTGTCACTGAGCCACCCGAACTGTAAGCAGAGAGAGACAGAGCTCAGCGCTGGAAGACCTGTGTGTAAAACCCAATGGCCAGTGAATCTCTCCTCCTCCAGGGGGTGGAGGGAGGGGACAGGGCACACTGCCATAACAGTGGCAGTGCCTGCAATGTCTCTGAGCCCCTGTATCTTTTCTATCTGATCCCTTGTGTGTGTCTGCAGTTTAACTTCTTCTCTGCCCAGTGTCAGCAGCTGAGTTTTCAGTGTTTTGTTTGAGCTGGGCCGGCTTTTCAGAAGAACCTGCTAGTTATTTCACCCTTTCTGCTCCTGTTCCCTCCTCTATACAAGCCAGCAGCAGTGTTCACTGTTTGTTGGCAGCTACCTCAGTTGATCAGTCCTCAGCTCTGAAACATTGAATACAAGCTGGTTAACTGTATATGGATACATGTGACTACTGCTTCTCACTGCTTTCTGCTAGGGATCTGTTAGTGATCCCATTGATTTTGTCAGCTCTAAATGTAATCCTATAATGCAGACATCAGTAGTTACTAAGACACAGTTCATTGGTAACCAAGGCAGGCCATACATGATTAATTTTCTTTCATTCAACCAGCAGGTTGGATGAAAAACCTAACTGATATACACATTCAAGATGGAGATATTAGAACACATCGGTTTTTACTGCTGTCTGTGCCCCTGTTGGGGGGGGGGATTCATCCAATTTGTCATGTTTACTGTGGTCATAAAAAGTAAGTAAAAAGTCCTAAACTTTGGGTTGACATCAGAACGCTAATAGAGGTGAAATCTTCCAGTGGAGACACTGGTTCTGGTGACCCTGGTGACACAATGGAATCCCACACTTTGGAAGGATTTCCTTTCACTTCCTGTTTTAGCTATGGGAGAGGAAGTGAAGGGAAATCTCCCCCAATGGGACATGGATGGCATAAAAAAAAAATGGGTGTTCTAACCTTCCCTTACGCTATCCAAATTTATGGTTCAAAATACAAATTATTCAGTTCCTAATGAGTGCTTCTTAATTAATATGCAAAACCCATGACAAAAGTGATGCCATGCCACTTTCAAGGCAAAATTCATCTTGCAGTCTGCATGAAGTTAAAGCTTACCCCTGGATAGGAACTGCCTTAGCGGTCTTGGCTAAGACAAAATGTCTGGGGGTTTCTCAAGATGCCTACTCTTAAACCCCATACACACTATACAACTTTTGTTGTCCGATTTCCTTTAGATTTACCAAAACCATGTAGTGCAAGGGCATCCCTGATTGCATACAAATTGAAACCTAAGGTTTGACCTCATATTATATGGTTTTGGTAAATCTAAAGGAAAACATCTAAAGAAAATTGTATAGTGTGTATCCCAGCTTTAGGTCTCCAAAAATTGGAGGCTTCGATTTTGTTTCTAGTTTGGCAGATACAAAAATTGAAGGCTTTGCTCTTGTCTAATTAGTTCAGGGGTAAACACTTCATGCACAAGGGTGTTTAGCGGACTTTGCCAGAGATCTGATATATGCTCTCTATTCTGCTAGACTACTGGCAAGCCACGCAGATCTACACCTTCTGACTATTTAAATTACAAAAAGCGTCCAGGGGACAGATTTCCCCATTCGAGCATCACTGTTTGAACAACTCCCCACTTCATCACACGTTCTCAATCTTAAAGCGGAGTTCCAACCTTTCTGCAGACTACATCCGTCCTTTATTACAGAAATAGGAAAGGAACCTAAATAGGATCCTATAAAACAAAGGACGTGTCCTCTTTGCTCATAGACCCTGCCTTTCAAGCAGATACCAAAACGTGGGATACATAACTGCTGACATGCTGGTATAGGATGCTTCCTCTTCTCAAGATATTTCCCTCAGTCTCTCATCTATGCTGTCTTTGTCGCCAGGATGCTGGCGCCCTGTTAAACATCTTTTGGTCGTGTGTCCCCATGGGTCCCTTTTGGCTATCCCTGAGCAGGTAGAGCTGCAAATTGATGGATAGTTCTGTGGAGCCTCACCCGAGGGGCGCTTTTAACGCACATTACTCCATTCTCGAGGTGCAAATACAAGAGGTCCCTCCTCCTCCACGTATTTCATTCCTCCAAGGTGTGTAGTCCTCAAAAGTGGAGAAGTACTCAACCAAGGGAAATCGGTCAATGGATGGCAGTGGTAAACATGAACAGCGTGCAACGCTTAACAGCTGCTATGAAGCGTAAAGATGAGCAGTTCTGTAAAATGTGGTATTACTGGAGCAATTTCCAATACTCACAGGACTATGCCACATATATGGCCACCCTATTTCCTCAGTAGAAGCCAGTAGAAACTGCTTTGTTATTCCCTCATATTGGAGTCAAAAATTGAGAAAATTAGTCCTTTCAGCATAAGCATCACTTCCAAAGAGCTCCTATGTGTGGTAAACATGGGGTGAGAAGTTTGATCCTCATCGAGGGCATACCTACTATATATTTGACGGGTTTTATAAAACCTTACTGTATTACTGCTATGTTGTGGTTTCCATATAGGTCATAGCTTATGGCCTTCATGGTCATGTGTTTAGCTCTGGAAACCGTTTTTAATTTGGTTTCTATATATTTTTTCTATGGCTATTCAAGCTGTATGCTTTGCTAAAGGATGCAATAAAATGTGTAAAATTTTTAAAAAGGGACGCCATTCTTTGAATGTTTTAATGTCATTTGTTGATCTGCTTTAAGGCAACACATTCAGTCTCTCCTCCTCTGTTCCCACACATTTATACCCAACAGCTGTTCGGTTGCCTTGCAGACATACAGGCAGGTGACAAATGAAAAGACAAAGCTAGAACAGCAATGTCATCTGACTAGCTAAGCAGTGTGGAGAATATGCGAAGGTGCATTAACAGGGCTTGCAGATGTTTGGTCTGGGCATTGAAAAGTGTTACTCCAGCCAAAAAGTCTGCTTTTGGTTAACGGTTTGGGTCCCTGTCAAGTTTACCCCCTTCCTGTCTGGTGACCATACAAGAACACTGAAGACATTGCCCCAAGCGGATCAACATTTGCAATAAAAACTCTACAGGGCCTGGAAGAGTTTTGTTTTTAGAATTAAAAAAAAAAAAATCATTACTGTCCTTACCCGTTAATCCCTTCCAGTTATTGTGACCACTTGAAGTGGAAAAAATACCCCCCAATGGCAACACAAACTGCAGTAAAAATCTAAGATTCTAATCTACTCTACTATCCTAAAGAAAATCTGGGATATAGTTACTTCTTCAAAGTACATACATTTGATGGCTTAATTTGTTCTCTTTTCTATACTTTTGGCTCCCTTTTACCTGGTTATATATCCACTAAGCCTGTTATAGTTAAACTTCCTATAAATTGGAAACTATACTCACCTCTGCTTCAATAATGTGGTATCCAAGAGTGCCCTACTGGCCACTGACATCTTCACCCAACCTTCTTCCAGGTTCCGATTTTTGGCCAGGTTTGATTAGTTGGGAAAAGAGGACATCACTCCCACGCATTCATTTATTTTGGCAAATGCTGAAATTGCACTCAGAGCTGCACATGCAGAATTTACTAAGACTGCAGCAGACAATCTGGAGCAGATGTGCATGGCAACCAATCAACTATCTTTCATTTTCAAAGTTGAACAACCTGAAGATAGTAGTGCATAGTAACCAATCAGCTTGTAACTCCAAATTCTGTTGCTTCAGTTTTAATCAATTCCCCCCATAGGAGGTCTTTTTTAATAACAAGCCAGCTTGCTCAAAGTTTTTTTTCTTCTTTTAGTAAAGTTACACTTATCAGACCAAGGTGTCCTGACTGACACGGGTGCTTACAATGGTCAGCTTTTGTGTAAAACCTTTTCCTATAAAGAAAAAAAATAAAATAAAAGTTTCTGTAACTGCTGGAGTTGAGCTTGTCAAATATACATCCACAAGTTAATCTAAAGCCCAGTATACCAGGGCCAACTGTCAGACATCATCAGCCGGTACAATAGAAATTTCCTGACATTCAGCCGGTGTGTACTGTAGACGGTCCAATAGAAGCTGGCCGTTCAGCCAGCTTCTTTCAAAGGAGCATGAATGAAAAAGGTCTGCCAACCGGCTCCCTGTGAGCGCTCTCAGTCAGTTGCTGAGACTGCTGACCAGAGTGTACTGGCAGGAAAGAGGGGCGGCCGTACACACGGGCTGAATATCTGGCGGCATCAGCCAGTTCAACAGAAACCAGCCAACATTTGGCCCATCTATACTACAGCCAATGGCTAAGTGCACTGACAGGAGCGTTCTGACGGAACACAATAGAACAGCAGGGGATATTGCTGAACTAACATTGAATTGTTAGTACAGTGGCTCCAACCAGAGCTGTCAGTTATTCATTAAACCCGCTGGGTTGAAGGAAAAAAATATTTACATCAGTGTTTACTAAGCATCACACTATCCTCTCCACAGGTTGACAATGTTGCTGTAGTATAAAATGTATGTGGTCACAGACCTAGTTAAAGCATTTTTCCATTAAATCTGTTCTCATACACTTCTTTGAAAAAGTGGTTTAAGGGTGTGGCAACCTGAAATTACACACTTAGCCCTGTGATGAAACATTCTCTGGTTTTAAGCAGAAAATTGTCAATTACTGGCAACACCCAAGTACAAGAGAATATTTATATCTTTATGTTCATGATTTTCAAGTCATGCAACAAGTTCACAAGCACTTTATAGGGAAATCACAGGAGATATCCAGGAGAAAGCTACTATGGTTAGGTCTCAGGCCAGCCATGCATTTAAAGTGTTACTAAAAAGGCTTTTTTTTTTTTTTTTTTGAAACAAATAACCAACATGTTGTATTTACATGCTCTGTGCAGTGGTTTTGCACAGAGCAGCCTGGATCCTCCTCTTCTGGGGTTCCTCTTTGGCTCTCCTGGCCCCACCCCCTCCTGTTGAGTGCCCCCACAGCAAGCAGCTTGCTATGGGGGCACCTGAGCAGCAGCTCCGCGTGTCCATTCAGACATGGAACCGCGGCTCGGCCCCACCCCTTATCTCTCCTCATTGGCTCACTGACTGATTGACAGCAGTGGGAGCAAATGCCGATTTGCTGCTGTCTCAGCCAATGAGGGAGAGTCCCGGGCAGCCAAGTCTCTCGTGCAACATCGCTGGATCGAGATGGGGCTCAGTTAAGTATTAAGGGGGCTGCTACACACATAAGTCATAGACCGGATTAAGATAAAAAACACCTTCTGTCTATACAAACACTTTAACATGATAATTTAATTCTATGATCCTTTTAGGTTGGATCCATACCACCTGCACAGGAAAATCCTCTGCGGGATTATGTTCATGTTGGGCAGGCTAGTGTGAGCAAGCATGTTAAGTGGTTCTAAATTCAAACCATCTAGCGGCCGGAGCCTGCGAACCTGGAAGGAAGACTGTGTGAAGAAGGAATCCCTGTTAGCAGTGACAGTGCGCTGCTGGAGGGCTTGGTTTTAGGGCAAGTCTTTCATAATGTGCTAGTATGCGATGCATACTAGCACATTATGCTCTTAATTGGGAGGGGTACGATTTTTTAAAAAATTTTGCTGTCACTTTAACCACTTCCCGCCCACCATATAGCAAAATGATGGGGGTAAAGTGGTTGTATTATCCTGACTGGACGTCCAGCAGGATAAGCCGCGGGGGCGTGCAGTGCTGCGATCGGTGGTGTGGTGTCAGTCTGACACACCACATCTCCAACGTAGGCTCTTTACCATGTGATCAGCTGTGTCCAATCACAGCTGCTCACAGTGTTTATTGGCTTTTTCTGCACTCGCACCGACAGGCGCAAGTAGAGGAGAGACGATCAGCTGCTCTCCTGACAGGAGGGGGGGGGGGGGGGTCAGCGCTGATGATCAGCACATTGATAATCAGTGCAGAGCCATCGAAGATGCCCACTGGAGACCACCCTTGATGCCCATCAGTGCCCATTAGGATGGCACTGTGCCCATCAGTACCACTTATGATTGCCCTGCTGCCCATCAGTGCCACCTCATCAGTGCCCATCAGTGAAGGAGAAACCTTACAAAGTTGTTTAACAAAAAGAAAAACCTTTTCCCGAAAATTTTAGGCCTTTTTTTGTAGTGCAAAATATAAAACCTCAGTGGTGATTAAATACCACCAAAAGAAATCCCTATTTGTTGGAAAAAAGATATAAAAATTTAGTTTGGGTACAGTGCTGGATGACCACTCAATTGTCATTCAAAATGCAGCAGCGCTAAAAGTTTAACTGGACAGGAAGGGGGTGAAAGTGTCCAGTATTGAGAGGAAGAGAGAAA
>BLSH010098745.1:440994-454745 GCA_018402905.1 Glandirana rugosa | reverse complement strand
AGAGAGGGGGAGAGAGGGGGAGAGAGGGGGAGAGAGAGAGAGGGAGAGAGAGAGAGGGAGAGAGAGGGAGAGAGAGGGAGAGAGAGGGAGAGGGAGAGGCATCCCCCACATGAGTGTTCTCAGAGGCAGGAGGGACTGGATGGATCACTGACTCCATTTTTTCTTGTAAATTTGCTGATCTTGAATCTTCCCGCCCACATCCCCTTCTCTTACAGAGAACTGCCTGTCAGGAAGTGTGGGCGGGGCAGACACAGGAGTAGAAGCAGAGCTCTCCTGTCTTGTGTGCGGGCGGGAGGGGGAGGGGTCAACAGTGGCTCTGATGAGCAGTGTCTCACAGCACAGTAAACCAATTCAGGTAAAACGTTTTTTTTTTTTTTAAAGCTATGGTTTTAAGCTGGCCATACAATGCACACATTTCTTATTCAATTAGATTTGCCTTCAACTATGAGGTGCAATGACCTGCCTAATTGCATACAAATTGAAAGGGTTTAGGTTTGAGCTTATATTATATGGTTTTGGTAAACTCGAAAGGAAAATTGTATAATGTATGGCCAGCCTTAAAAATTCTCTTAGCTACAGTAAATCCATTTGTGAAATATTACATCACAGCTTTTCCAACTATTAACATTAACTCTGTGAAACAAGCATCTGTGGAGTTCATCTACAGCAGGGATATGCAATTAGCGGACCTCCAGCTGTTGCAAAACTACAAGTCCCATCATGCCTCTGCCTCTGGGTGTCATGCTTGTGGCTGTCAGAGTCTTGCTACGCCTCATGGGATTTGTAGTTCTGCAACAGCTGGAGGTCCGCTAATTGCATATCCCTGATCTACAGCATACAAGGGTTGTATTAGTACAGCTATATCAGGTGACAAGTGTGCAGTAGAAGTCATGCTGCAACATGCTTATGGGAAAAGTGTAAGAACTTGCTATGCTACCAAAAGATCATAAGAATGATAGTTGCTAGCCCCCCTGAGCTGTCCTACATTTCTGGAAAACCCACCTGTCTGGGCAGTTTTCAGTGACTGAGCTCTTACTCTTGACAGTGTAACCTTAGCTGGCTGAGCAGTACCAACGCCATTCTGTCTCATGCACTTTGCTGGAACTTCATCAGTCTTGACGCTGCTTGTGGCAGTTGTAGCTGTTGATAGAAGAATACAAATACAAGAATAAATACTGCCATTCTGAGGCATCGAATAAGTGAAACATTGTCCTTAAGTCCAGTTAAAAAGTAACAAATACTGTGCTACATTTATGCACAAGCCTTATTAATATACAGGATTTGTATAGCGCCAATAGTTAGCTTTTCTGTTTATATAGAGTAACATAGTACAGTTCCGAAACAATTCAATACAAGAGGGTTAGGAGGGTCCTGCTTATGAGAGCTTACAATAGTAAAAAAATAAAGCAAGAAATCACAATAATAATAATAATACTAATAGGTATGGGCAAATGGTACAAAGGTATTGAAGTATAACTAAAAGGAAAAAATATTTTTATCATTTTGGATAGCGGAGAGAGATTAAAACACTTGTCCATTTTTATTACAGTCTGTGTCCCGGGAGATTTGTCATTTCAATTTGTCCTGTTTATCATGGACAATGCAAGTAAAGAGGTGAATCTACCAATGGGGACACTAGTTTTGGCAAATCTGAGGGTCCCCAAGGAATTCCCTCTCACTTCCTGTTTGGTTATGGGACAGATAGTGAAGGGAAATCTCCGCAATGGGACACAGAGGGCAAAAAATAAGTGTGATAGGGGTTATAACTCTCCCTTACTCTATCCACAGGGGAAAGAAATGCCTATTAGTTCTACGTTTGTTTTTTTTGTTTTTTTTTAAATTGTAAAAACAACTTTGTTATTAAAGCAGCAGGTACATGTCAATAAAGCATTAGATACAGAGAAAGAAGTCTAGATCATACATGGTGATTTTGACATAGCATCAAATCTTCAATGAAATGTAGCAGATGTACAATAAGTGAACCAACTATTAGTTCTACTTTAATTGTGAGAGGGATGAGCTGATGGAGCAGTAAAGTAAACTTCCGCTTTTAGGTGGAGGTAAGAAAGGCTTCCTTGAAGAAATGTTTTCTGGGGTCAGCTAAACGTTGACAGAGTAGGAGACAGCCAGACTGGGGTAGGGAGTTCCGGAGGATGTGAGAGGCTCTGGAGAAGTCCTGGATGTAAGCATGGGTGGAAAAAGCAGCTAGAGAGCAAGAGGTCCTGGGAGGAGCAGAGAGGAGGGTTTGGGTGATCTATTAAGACAAGATTGGTGATATAGCTGGGACATTGTTAAAGACTTTGAATGATGTTCATATTTTGAATTTAATTCACTGGTCAATTGGAAGGCAGTAGAGGGATTGGCAGAGAGGGGTGGCAGACATTGGGCAGTCAGTAAGGTAAACAAATATGACTGCAGTATTCATGATAGATTGAAGGGGAGAGAGCAATAGTCAAGGTGAGAAATAGAAGGGAGTAAATGAGTAGCTTGCTGGTTTAATGTGTTAAAAGGATCATACCTTGTACAGACAAGCAGTTGCACAGTGACAGGAAGGATCAACTAGCTAGGCATTCAACAGCGCCCTGGAAGTTCATTGAGAACTACAATCTGACAGCTGCAAAGGGTGTCAGTACTTCTAGTTCTCCCATTCACATTAACTGTGTTTAAGATAACAAAAAAGCAACATTTAAAGAACAGTTTCAGACAACAGCAGTCCATTATTCCCGTAAAAAAAAAATCAGAAAATGGGCGCATCAGCATCAGTTAAGTATCCAGGTTACTAATCAAGAGTAGTGGGTTGAACTGGCATTGTGCAACAATGCCTGGATTAAAAACTAGAGCCAGCTTTAAAAAGATACAGGATGTTTAAAGTGGACCTCTACACTACTCCTTAACCAATGACACCACAAAGCTTCTAATCCACTCCCTGGTCATCTCTCGCCTCGACTACTGCAACTCCCTCCTCACTGGCTTACCTCTAAATGGGGTATCCCCACTTCAGTCCATTATGAATGCTGCCGCTAGGCTCATCCACCCTAAAAGCCGCTCGGCGTCTGCTCCAGCCCTATGCCAATCCCTCCATTGGCTGCCACTCAACCAACGATACTAACAACCTATAAAGCCATCCACAACCTGGCCCCCAGTTACATCACTGACCTGGTCTCAAAATACCAACCAAATCGTTCTCTTCGCTCTTCCCAAGACCTCCTGCTTTCTAGCTCCCTTGTCACCTTATCCCATGCTCCGCTCAAAGACTTCACCAGAGCCTCTCCCATCCTCTGGAATGCTCTACCCCAATCTGTCCGACTTTCTCCTACTTTGTCAACCTTCAGATGATCCCTGAAAACTCATCTCTTCAGAGAAGCCTATCTGGCTCCCACCTAACAACTGTACATTTATCTCCTCCATCAGCACAGTTATTACCTCTTGTATCTCTTGATCTTCCCTCTTAGATTGTAAGCTCTAATGAGCAGAGCCCTCCCATTGCTACTGTATTTAAGTGTATTGCATTTGTACCGCCTACCCTCAAGTTGTAAAGCGCTGCGTAAAATGTTGGCGCTATATAAATCCTGTATAATAAAAAATGATAATACCCAAACCCCATTCAGTATTATGCAGAAAATGATAGCATCTGGTTTGTAAAATTATACTTTTGGCTGTAATCCTGACTAAAAGTCTAAGGGATCTTTCACACAGACAAGCTCCACTTTGCTCAGCGGGAGATTGCTCCGCTGATCCCCGCTGAGCAGGCGGATGACAGGTCTGTCTCTGCTCACTGTGCTGATACGGACCTATCAGAGTCTCATCCTCCTCTATGGGGAGATCAGATGAAAACGGACTGTCTGTCCGTTTTCATCCTGCCAGACAGATGGAAAATAGGGTCTCCATCCATCTGGATTTCACGGACAGGATCAGATAGCAGTGGGTGTCAGCGGACATGTCATAGCTGACAGCCAAGGCTCGATAGAAGTGAATGGAGCATTTGATCAGGTCCACCTATAAAATTGACAGATGGGCCTGATCGGGAAGCCTTAAGACTTAGATCCACTTGTTCCTCATTCAGCAGTTGGTACATGCCAAGATGGTCCCAGACATTAACTTCAAGGAGGAATCTGTTAAGAAAATTCAGATTCTCAGATTTATTTTGCTACTACTTTTATAGTAAAGCACCAACTACGGTTAGTAGGACCTCACATGCTTTATCAAATCTATGGTGAATTCTAGAAAAACAGGATTTAATTTGATTCAAAGGCAAGACTGCTAAAATATAATGAACCTAAAAAAACATCTGAGGGTGTAAAATGCCTCAAGCACGCAGATTTCTCACCATTTTAATTTGTGTATTGTGAATTTTCTGTGCTTTTTCCTCCCATGCAACAGACACTAGTCACATCAGATGACTGTACAATGAAAGGTCTTTGTACTGTACGTGTCTGGTCCTTTATCAGACAAGCACAGAGCAACCATAAGGAATAAAAGCCAAATATGAAATACACAAACATGCCAAAAAAATCTACTTGGAAAGGAGGAGCCACCCATCACTTGGTGCTATTTGTAATGCTTTACCTAATAAGATAATACATAGGCCTCATGCACACGTTTTTACAGCAGCTGTTGTCAGCTGCAGACGTTTCTTTCTACAGTCATTAAACCCTCCATGTTATCCTATGTGTTCATGCACACATAGGCTGTTAACTGTTTTTAGCAGTGACGTTTTTGAGCTGTAAAAAAAACCCAAGACCAGAGGGTTCAGAGAGACGTTTTTCAGCAGTAAAAACGCTCTGAAGCCCAAAAACGCTCAAACGCCCACTAACGCCACTCACCAACGTTTTTGGATGTTTTGTGTCCATTGAAAAAAAAAAGAGTAAAAAAAAAAAAAAAAAAAAAACGCCCATTGACGCCAGCGCTAAAAAACGCTCACTAACGCCCATTATCTCCGGTGCAAAACGCTTAAAAATGCTGAAAAAAAAATCACTGACAAGCTATTGACGTTTTGGGACTTTAACGTCCCATGTGCATGAAGCCATATAATTAGAGTGACAACATGCATGTTGGTATTTGAGCTACTGAGGCAAAAAATTTAAGGCACCCCACCCAAGCTTTAGGCCTCATACACACGGGCGTATCAAAAATAAACAAAACGTCGAGCCCGACGTCAAGGAAAAAAAAAAAAAAAAAAATCGGCGTTTTGCATCGGCGTTAGTGAGCATCGGCGTCAATAGGAGTTTTTTTTAAAAAAATCATCCCTTTGCTATTTTTCAACCTAAAAACGTCGGAAAACGCCGGTACAATATTAGTTGGCGTTTCTTGGCGTTCGCTGGCATTTTGCGGTGTCAGCGTCAAAAAATGCCAAAACGTTACAGCCTCAGAACGCGATGGCTGTGGGTTCTACTGTCAGTTCACTAACGCCGACGCCATCTACAGCTCAAAAACGCAGACATTTTTATGGGGCCATTGACTAACATGGAGAGCTGCAAAAAACGCCAGAAAATGTCGGCGTCAAAAAACGTCCGTGTGTAAAGCAGTGCATCCTAACAGTTATCAAACACCCACTGTAGTAAAATGTCTCTGGTGTATGCGTTTTAAATTACAGTGATTGGTTCACCACCAGTGAATGTTTGGTGAAAGTCACATTCATCGCTTTATAAATATGCCTCATTCGCATTTTAAAAAGTGTTACTAAACCCACAACAGTAAAATCAGTCTGTATCTGCAAGAAAGCATGCTTGTTATACCTCACTGTGGAACATAAGGGGTTAATCCTAAGCATTCTCTGTTCCTCCCCTTCTTCCACTGTCCCAATCCACCTCCTAATAGAACAGAGACTTGGAGGCACTCTGCATACGCCAAGTTTGAGGTGTATTAATAGAGTGTTTTTTGCTTTTCTTGGAAGAGTGCATGTGATCAGCACAGGGCCAATGAGCACTGTCCAGACATCTGGTCAGGGGTCATTTATTTCAGGTACTTACATAGCGCCATCAATTTACACAGCGCTTTACATATACATTGTACATTCACATCAGTCCCTACCCTTAAGGAGCTTACAACCTAAGGTCCCTATCTCACATTCATACATACGCATATTAAGGCCAATAAAACTACCAGAATGTCTTTAGAGTCATACAGTCTCATAAGACAGTAGAATGAAAACTCCTACAAGCTTTAACCAGACACTGATAGAAGTCACAAGACTGCTATATACTGCTTTTGAGAAAAGGTATTTAGCAGTTTATATTTACTAAAATAGCTGCATTTCCATGTTCTGTGGGAGACCAGTTATAGTGAATGCAGGGTCCTGTGTTTAGTAACATTTTAAACAGCGCAAGACATGCGTGTACAAGCATGTGGAGTAGAAATAATTCATCTTGTAAATGGAAGAGTAAGCTTAAATAATTGAACACTGCAGAGAAAGCCAAGGGGGTGATGCATGCAATAAAGTCCTGGAGGGATTTACCTAATAACTAAAGTAATAGTACTAAATGGCATTTATCTATTACACTGCTAAAAAGCTATGGCATAGCTGCATAGATGTGGGTAGAAGACTACCCAATAAAAAATGATAAAAAAAAAAAAAAAACAAAACAAAAAAAAAACACCACACACTACATGACTTTTTTGCCAAATTAGGACTTTGCTATATTAAAGAATAAAATCTGGAGTGACCTACTTCTTTTCCCAGCAACCGAAGCCAACAAAGGAATTATGCAAAAGCTGCAGGACGCCACAAGCAGCAAGGTCAGCAAGGTAACATCACTGGCTTTCCCTGAATCTGCAACCGATCTTAGAGTGAAATTGAAGGGAGGGTGCATGGGCAATGCACTTGCTGTGCAACTGCGGTGCCCGCCTGGTATTGTCATTTAAGACAAGAGGCTCACGATGAGATGAGAGATGAAAGGGCATCAGCCATGTTCACTCTTTGTGTTTCTCGTGCCGCTCTCGATGAATTAGAGTGGAAACTAATCAGAGGCTTTGAGGCGGTGGGCAGGACACATTAATCCAGCCTAGAAGTCTAACCAGGCATCGGGTAGGCTGTGTAATCTTGGCCACATGGTGAATATGAAGCTTTGTTTCAAAGGGCACTTTATTCATAATAAAGTAGCTGTTTGTATGGCATTTCAATGGAAAACTGAAACAATCGGCACATTTAGAAGCTGCTCAAGGCTTCTTTTGCTAGTGGAGATGCAGCATATGCAAACATGCGAGTGAAGCATCCAGCATTATTGTCAAATCAGCAGAGGATTGGAGAGGGCAGCATAGCACTCATTCCTCATCTCAAATCCAATTAAAAGAAATAACAGCTGAAAACAGCAAAAATAAGAAGGGAGGGAAAGGAAATACTAAATCCGTTTCTAGTACTTGCGTTAGTAAAAGCAATGTAGAATATCTAAGACATTGTCCCAACAAGACCAGATCTTTTACTACGGTCACAAATACTTGTCAGTGGTATTGGCCCTGATCTATTAATTGCCCATTATGGACAGAAAATCATTCCTGTTCGCTCACCGACACATTTGCTGCAGATGAATGCAGGCTAATGTGCCTAATTTGTTAAAGGATTCTAAATGTAGAAAAATATAGTTTCATAGCTCCATCGGAAGTCAAAGATCTCTAGAAGTGTGGCCTAACATACACAAACCTATGCATACTGAAGGTTTAATGCTTAAGAACTGCATGGGTTGGTTCATTTCAGTTATGGGTGGGTGGATGCCATCAAGGAAAAAAGCTGGTGAATGTTTTAGCCTAAGCACCCCACTTGAAAAATATGAGGGTATCAGAGTCTGACCCCTCTTGTTGTAATTATATGAGCCAGGGAGAAGAGCTGTAAACTCAGGTTTACAAATATTCCATATTTGCAAAGAGCAGGGATTGTCATCGGTCTTGGTTGAGCACTGCATTTTTGCATCAGGGGCATTTGCTGAGCATTAGCAATACACTCAGGTACTTCACTTTGAAGGCTGTATTTATAGATCCAAGCTATTGAAACACATTTGTACTGTATTAAGCCTCTGGCACATGGGTGGTTTTGCCCAACGGCGTCAAATCCTGGCTCCTAAGGGCATCATGTAGGAAAGGTGAAGCACCCAATCATACTGTCAGCAGTAAAACATGTGGCAGCTGGATGCTGTATCGAGTGTTATGCACATTTAGGGCGGTATGCATATATGTCTGAACGCAGGCATGTCTGAATCCCTAAAGGATTTTGCAAACCTGAAAGGATATGGGTGGATATAAGCAGATGCACTTCCATTTACATTTGGCTACCCACAGGTATTACATGGGTCGGTTTTTCCTTTATTAGAGGATGGAAGAAAAAGACTAGTGGATGCGGATATCACATGCGACATCAGTTCCCATTTGAATCGACTCAGCAGTCTAGAATCCCCTTCTAAGACTAAAGAGAGAAAAAAAATGTATGTGGAAAAAAAAAGCCTTAAAAAGTGCACGTTTAACACCACATTACTACCCTAAATTCATCCAAGAAAATTAAGTGGATTTACAAATGCAACCTTATATTTAACAAGTGTACTAACTGGTACAGAGCTACATCAAGCAAGACATAACATCTTTGCAATTGCATAATTATAAAACGTGCCCTTAATCAGTTGGCAAAATCCCTTGGGATGGCAGCCAAGGAAGTCCACCTACTACAGCTGTTCTTCTGGCAACACTTGCCTTCTTAGTCCATGAAGGTATGTGCTGCATAGAAATCCATATCTGCCATTGAATAAGACAAATAGAAGGGGGCAAAAATCTCCATTTCATCATAAAGATGCACCTATCCATTATATAGTATTTGATTTGCATTTTTAGATAACTGCAGCTTAAAAACAGACAGATGTGTTGAGAAACTGGTTTATGGTCTATTCAGCACTTAAGTTATATAAACCTATTACCTTCTCCCATAGAAGATATATGCAAATGAAAAAATCCGGACAGCTACGCTCCAAAGAAATACCTTTTATAAAAGACAGTCCATACAGCGTACAGAGACAATGGAATCAAAAACAGCTGACGCGTTTCACACCCCTTTACTGGTGCTTAGTCATAGCTGTGATTTCGTATCAGTAAGGGGTGTTAAACGCATTAGCAGTTTTATATTCCATTGTCTCCGTATGCTGTATGGACTGTCTTATCAAATAAAGGTATTTCATTGGAGCGCGGCTGTCCGGATTTTCTCGTTTGCCTATATCTTCTACCTCTTATCGATTCCCATAGAAGGTATATTCCAGTATAATTTAAGTGCACAATTTTTACAACTAAATAGCAAGGGCTACATGAGGCTCAAAGTAGAGCCGTCTGCCTGCCTGGTGTTAATTTGCTTTTTCATATTGTGTACATCTGTTTACATGCAGTTCTTCAAAATGACACAAGAGAAATACACGGCAAGATACGAGAGCATTTCAATTTTAAATCCTAGGAACACTGCGTTTCATGTCTTACAAATAGAACATGCACATGTTATGAAGTGCCCAGTACAATTACAGCCAGAGAGTGACTACGGGGTGATAATATTATTCTGTGCTTTAACAGAAAAGACTGCCACCATGTTGAACAATTCTCAGTGCTCAGACACAGGACAAGTGAGATGAATCATTCTGTGCTTTAACAGAAAAGACAGCTCCCGGTGCGCAGACACAGACAAGTGAAGAGAAGTGCTCAGCCGCAATCCGTGCCCAATACACACCACAGTACTTACATCTTGTGCTGACAGAGCTGTAATCACTCTGCACACTACACAATGAAGACACACTAGGTGTTCTCTGGATGGTAGGTCCTTTGCATGGGATTCTTGTCCTAGGTAGTGATCTTGTCCCAATCAGCGCTGAAGTTTTAAGAGAGCTAGATTTCCCTTTGGGAGAGATTAAACCTCCCCCTAACAAAAATAAAGATTTGTTTTAGATTTCCAAAAAGGTTTAACAATAAGGATAACAGTACATATGCGGTTTCTTTTAAGTCATCAGATACATTTCAAGAGAGTTCTATCAACACGGGGACCACGTCATTTCTATACACAGTGCTGCAGCACCAGAACCCACTCATAGTACATACGCATTCTCTTTTAAGTATATCACCTACGGACCGAACTGAATGATTTCAATTGGATTTTGTTTTGGGAGAGTGCTGTATTAAAAAGTTGTTTATTGCTGTTTTGTTTTTTTTTTTAAAACTGGACAAAGCTGTGTATTGCAGCTCAGTGTCAAGATAGGTGTTATGTATCAATGCAGTTTTCTATCTTGCTTTAATAAAAGCAAAGTGTAAGTACATCATAGCCTCATTGCAGGAAGATTTTATTAACTCAGGGATCACATTGTTGATATACTCGTGGCCACACAAAGGCAGCGCCACGAAAAGTCTAGAAATATCTGCAGTGCCTTTGTTCCTAAAGTGTATGTAAAATATTTGTTATTTGCTCCCCTTTGTTTATAAAGTTTGGAGGTTAGAGGTTGATTGGTCTCTGGTTTTCCTTTGCTCAAAATTAAGGCTGCATAAGGGTTCAGTCCACCATCAGAAATTATTTACAAGATGTGGTTTGCCTTTCTCAGGCTTTCTGGTGGTAATGTCTGCCTGCATTCACATAGGGGCAATCCGACTGGCACGACTTCGCTAGGCGATTTCAGCGCGACTTTCAGCACGACTTCAAGGACCTCAGGCGACTTTACAACACGACTTTTGCCAGGCGACTTTGCCTTGACCAATCAGAGAAGGGAGGGAGGGGGCTGCCTAAAAATAAATTCTATTCTTTTAACTGTAAAGTCGCTTCCATGTAGATGGGGATCCGACTTGGAAGCGACTGCTATTGAATCCTATGGGCACAAGTCGGATAGAAGGTGCCTAGAAGTAGTACAGGAACCTTTTCAGAAGTCGCCTTGAAGTCGGAGCGACTTCAGTCGTGTATATTAAGATGGCTCCCATTCATTTCAATGGGATTTCAAATGTCAAGCGACATTGGGCGACTTGAGGCAACTCAAGTCGGATCGCAAGTCGCCCCTGTGTGAACGGGCACTTAAAGGGAGTGCTCCTAATCTCATCTTGTTACTTGTATAAAAGACACCTGTCCACAAAAGCAACCAGATTCCAATCTCTCCACCATAGCCAAGACCAAAGAGGTGTCCAAGGATGTCAGGGACAAGATTTTAGATCTACAAGGCTGGAATGGACTACAAGACCATCGGTAAGCAGCTTGGTGAGAGGGTGACAACAGTTGGTGTGATTATTCGCAAATGGATGAAACACAAAATAACTGTCAGTCTCCCTTGGTCTGGGGCTTCATGCAACATCTCACCCCGTGGAGTTTCAATGATCATGAGATCGGTGAGGAATCAGCCCAGAGCTACACGGGAGAATCTTCTCAATGATCTCAAGGCAGCTGGGACCACAGTCACCAAGAAAACAATTGGTTACACTATGAAGGACTGAAATCCTGCAGCGCCCACAAGGTCCCCCTGCTCAAGCAAGCACATGTACAGACCCATTTGAAGTTTGCTAATGAACATCTGAATGATTCAGAGGAGAACTGGGTGAAAGTGTTGTGGTCAGATGAGACCAAAATCAAGCTCTTAGGCATCAACTCAACTCACCAAGTTTGGAGGAGGAGGAATGCTGCCTATGACCCCCAAGAACACCATTCCCAACCTCAAACATGGAGGTTTTTTTCTGCTAAGGGACAGGACAATGTCACCACATCAAAGGGACAATGGACGGGGCCATGTACCGTCAAATCTTGGGTGAGAACCTCCTTCCCTCAGCCAGGGCATTGAAAATGGGTAGTAGATGGGTATTCCAGCATGACAATGACCCAAAACACACAGACAGGGTAACAAAGGAGTGGCTCAAGAAGAAGCACATTAAGGTCCTGAGTGGCCTAGCCAGTCTACAGACCTTAATCCCATAGAAAATATGTGGAGGGAGCTGAAGGTTTGAGTTACCCTCAAGTACCCCTCAGCCTCAAAACCTTAATGACTTGGAGAGGATCTGCAAAAAGGAGTGGGACAAAATCCCTGAGATGTGTGCAAACCTGGTGGCCAACTACAAAAAACATCTGACCTTTGATTGCCAACAAGGGTTTTGCCACCAAGTCATGTTTTGCGAAGAGGTCAAATACTTATTTCACTTATTTCAAATCAATGTATAACTTTTTTGAAATGTATTGTTCTGCATTTTTTTGTTATTCCGTCTCTCAATGTTAAAATAAACCTACCATTAAAATTATTGACTAATCATTTGTCAGTGGGCAAACATACAAAATCAGCAGAGGATCAAATACTTTTTTACCTCACTGTAGGAGGAGTTTTCATTCTCCTCTGACTGTCCTATGTGGCTTCAGGATCCCTGTCCTCTGTCTAGACCGTGCTCACTGGCCCTGTGCTGATCACACGCACCCTCCCAAGAAAAAAAAAAATACACTCTAGCAATACACAGCAAACTGAGCATGTGCAGAGTGACTCCAAAGGCTCTGTCTTATCAAGAGAAGGATTGGGGACTGTGGAAGGAGGATCAGAGAAGACTGGATCAAAAAGCCTTTTTACACAATGTTCAGGAATAGCCCCTTAGGTTCCACAGTGAGTATATCAAGCATGCTTTACTGCATATACAGACTGATTTTACAATAGCGGGTTTAGTAACACAAAAAAAAAAAAAAAAAAAAAAGTTCATCCGGCCAGAAATCTTGCTAGGTGATAACTTCCTGTACACTCTTCCTTTAGACATATCAGTTAGCATGGTCCCCAATCTCCATGAACTACAACACACCTACCCCAGTTATTGAGAAGAGAGGGAGGGGTTATACAGTGGTCAACAGTGATATGTAGTCCTAAGGCCCACCATAGATGGTTCGAATCACGGCCAGTTCAGCAGAGACCAGCCAAGATTTGAACCATGTATGTGCAGGCTGAACGTACCAAGTTTAATTGTTTAACTTGGGTACAACCAGCCGGCCAGATTTACTTGCCATCACTAGTGGCTGCTATAACCACTAGCAATAATCACCATCTTCTCCCAGCAGGGACGGCTTCCCCCACCCGACCCAAACTCCCCCAGCTAGGAGAACACAATGTCTCGGTAGGAGAGATTCCCCTTTCAGCACGGTCTGTATTGATGGGGAAATCATATTAATTTCAAGAAAGAAATTCACACCATTTATGGCCTTCCCAACACACTCCCTGTTCTAGGGTGACAACACTGCTCAGTACAGTTGTCACCCTAGGACAGCAGTAGGTTACTGGCAGGCTTACCAAGTAAAGGTAAAGGAAAAAAATGTGAAAAAAAATCTAATGCAGCCACCACATCTAGGGACCAGAAAGCTGCAATACGATTAATGTTTTATTGTAGCGATGCAAGTACATGCATAACTAATGCCACAATGATTTCCTTCCATTATAAGTTTAAGCTTGAAAAAAAAAAAAAAAAAAAGTACAAGGGACATTATTTAGCATCAGTGTGATGTGCCCCTTGTGCTGCTGTCCCGTTTGGGTGAAATCTTCCTCCTCCGATAACAGACCCCACCCCCCATTATAATATTCTGGTTCTGCGGGAGTTAATAGAACTGAACAAGCTGTGACAGGTACTCCGAGACTGACTATGCTTGCTGCCCTCTCTGCTCCTCCTCCATTCATAGAAGTTGTACTACAGCACTCTTGGTGGTCACAGCTCAGTTAATTCTATTAAAGGGTAACTCGGATTTCGTGAAAAAAAAAAGCAGCAAAAATAAAAAAATTAAATTATAATATATATTAGAATTGCAACACAAGTCA
>BLSH010098745.1:423693-440984 GCA_018402905.1 Glandirana rugosa | reverse complement strand
ACTGACTATGCTTGCTGCCCTCTCTGCTCCTCCTCCATTCATAGAAGTTGTACTACAGCACTCTTGGTGGTCACAGCTCAGTTAATTCTATTAAAGGGTAACTCGGATTTCGTGAAAAAAAAAAAAGCAGCAAAAAAAAATAAATAAAAAAAAAAAAATATATATATATATATATATATATATATATATATATATATATATATATATATATTAGAATTGCAATACAAGTCATATTGTAGTTAAAGGTTATTCAAAGTGACCTTTCCTTATCAATCTGCAGCTCTAATTTTCTGTGAAATGCAACGCAATATGGTTACCTGGAAGTGTTCTGTACACAGAATGTGTAGAGTACGCCCCCCCCCCAAGAAACAGCATTGCATGCTTGTGTGATTGGATCACTGATTCTCCCACAAGTCTACACTAAGATACAAGTCAGGAATCCTTTGCAACAAAAATGTAATTTTTGGTGAGATACTCCCAATAGGAAATCACATCTAAACGGATGCAGACCCTGCAATTTTCCTTAGTAGTGCCCTGCAGGTTAGGCAGCTGGTTGATAATTATGAAAGCACTCAATAATTCACTTACCACATGGATACAAACACAGGGATTTCTTCAGAACAACAAAAGGTAAGAATCTGCTACAATGTTTGTCAAAATCCTTGTAATCCATAGATCACCGGGGGGGGGTGATGTTTATTCTCAACGAAAGTGGATTTACACTTTAACCCCTGCTGAACTGGAAAATTACAGTAGCGGGGGAAGGGGCATCTGAGGACCACAATTTCACCTAAACCAGAAGACAGCAGCACGGGGGACATCACACTGATGGTAACTCCTGTACTACAGGGGTTTTTTATATTTGACTTAGGCTTTAACCTATAGTATTAATACAGTATATTTCCATTATAATAGTCTCTACGGTGGTGATCTTTGGGAAAACAAAACACATTACCACTGGTTAAAACAACAAAACATTATTGTACTTTAAAAATGGAAAGCAACTACAGCAGCAGGTTCATAAATAAAAGCAGAAGAAATCTCAGATGTTGGCAAGGTACAAGGGACCTGTCAGAGTAATCTGGGATTAGTGCTTCCTCCCCCAGCTTTACACAGCAATATTATGGAGCTATTGTATATAGGAAATCTGCTACAAAACAAAACACTGATCAATAAACAAATGTTACGACGGCCGGATTACCACAATTTGGAAAGTTGCCCACGACCTCCACCTTTCACCAGTCCTGTATTCTATAGTAGCTAAAATGTAAAACTAGAAAAAGGGTAACTATTGTGAAGTGAGGGAATGCCCCGGGCTAGGTTTTCAGTTGTACAAGGGCAATAAAGAAGCTGAAATCATTAGTTACCTATCCCCATATCTAGCCTGTCTGATGCTGGGAAGCAGTGTAAGAATTAAAACACTCAGGGGGGCAGGGGATGGGCAGTCAGCAGGGCAGTGTACAGGGGGGGCAGAGGACAGAGGTCAGTAGTGAGACATTTGACTAACAGTGGTGTGGAGTGGGGGGGCATAAACAGAATCTGTGCCTAGTCACTGTATACATTGCACACATACCACAGTCCTTGTGCCCACGAAACACACACACACACACACACACACACACACACACACACACACACACACACATCTCAGAACACAGGATCATTTTTAAAATTTTAACGTTACCATCACAAACTTTTCACCATACAAAAAGTGATCACTTTGAGCCTACCGTAAAAGGAGAAGTTCACTGAAAAAAAAAAAACAAATAAATTAAAAAAAAAAAAAATGGAATAAATGCACTTTTTTTGCAGGTAAAAAAAAAATGTGCATTTAGCACTTTTTTTTTTTTTTGAAGCCTGGAAAACATTGCACCAGCATACATCGTACAGGAAGGCAGTTTTACACTGACCGGAAGAATCAACTACCACAGCACTCAACAGCACCATGGTAGTTCATGGACAACCAGAAGCTGACAGCCACAAAGGATGTTGGTGCTTGTAGTGCCTTCAGCCACAGAACTGTGAATGATGATGCAGCCATGTGGGCGGAGCAGCTGCCCCGGTTTCAAAAAGTGACAGCTAATAGGGGGAACTTCTCCCTGTACTGTTGTCACAGGGAGAGAGCGCAGCGGGGAGCTGCTTCAGCAATGAAAATATATTCTATGTTCCACCCTAAAAACTGGTAGCACATGTAACATTTTCCCAAAAGTCAAATAATCCTTTAAAGAAACCATCAACTGTTGAGACAATGAAAGCTTTTGTCACGTCTATGCATTGTACAACATATTAAAGAGTGCAGGGTCCACGAGTAACATACAAAACACAGTGCAGCATCAGGACAAGCCCATCTAATCACATCAGATTCCCAACTTATATCAACACCCTAGTTCCCCCTCAGTCACCCACCTTACATCAGGGTCCTTGGTGTCCCTCTCTCTTACTTTAAGGTCCCCCTAGAGTCATTCCCCCTTACTTCAGGGTCCTCTCTGGTCCTTACATCACGGCCCCCAGACCCCCACCTTATATTAGAGTCCTCAGAATTCCCCACATCCCCTAGAAAGTTTTCAGAAGTATGAAACTGAATTCAAGAAAAGAATGAAAGATAAAGAGGGGAGAGCTTTTAAAGCCCCGTACACATGGGCCGAACGCCGGGAGACAACTGCTGGTTCAAAAAAAAAAAAAAAAAAAAAAAAAAAGGGGGGGGGGCCTACATTCAGCCCATGTGTATGTCGGCCTGTCCAACAACCAGCCAGCTTCTGTCAGATGTGCATGCTGGAAAACCAGCAGCCGACAGACTCCTGATCAGCGCTCTCAGCCAATGGCAGAGAGCGCTGATCGGAGTGCTCTGGCGGGGGGCCGTCCACGTCAGAACACAACAGCTCAGCGGGGGGAGATCGCTGAAATAACCTTGCATTGTTAGTACAGCGCTCCCAACCGGAGCAGTCAATCTTTGTTCATGCAAACTGCTGTGTGTTTACCGGGCTTAAGAGCCGGTTCACATTGGAGCGGCGCGACTTGCAGGGCAAAGCAAGTCGCCCCGCTCGAGGCTACCTCAGCGCGGCTTGCAAGGAGAATTCTTACCATAGAAGTCAATGCCAGTCGCGCTGAGGTCGCCCCGAAAATAGTGCAGGAACCTTTTTCTAAGTCGGAGCGACCTGAGTCGCTCCTATTAGAACGGTTCCATTGCACTGCATGGGGACGACTTGTCAGGCGACTTAAGTCGCCTGACAAGTTGCCTCAGTGTGAAACGGCTCTTAGAGTACCCAAGCAAACAAATGCACAGAAGTAAAGTGTTAAAGTAAACCTCCTCACCTGATAACAGAACTTTCACTGCACACAGCCTTAATTTACTGCCAGGCTGACTGCATCTCAATCTACGTTGACAGGTCTGGCAAGCAGAGATGAACATATTTTCTACCTATTGCGACAGACTGTCCGTGTGCCATGAACATTCAGCATAAACTGGAGATTGCGATATACAGTTAACCCGGCAGTAAATAAGGCTATGTGCAGTGAAAGTCTGGTTATCAGTGGAGAAGATTTACTTTAACACTTTACTCATGTGTATTTATTTGCTTGGCTACTCTCAGAAGAGGGAGAAGAGAG
Source organism: Glandirana rugosa (assembly GCA_018402905.1). Taxonomy (NCBI): domain Eukaryota; kingdom Metazoa; phylum Chordata; class Amphibia; order Anura; family Ranidae; genus Glandirana; species Glandirana rugosa. The sequence goes on along the minus strand of BLSH010098745.1, from coordinate 437,378 downwards.
CTGCAAGTGTGCGCCTGCATTTACTTGGAGGCGCTGAGCCCGGGGCATATGCACCTTTTTCCCCCCTCCTTTTCCCGGCTCTGGGAAAGGATGTTCAGCAGGCGGGCAGAGAGTCAGAGGTGGAGGAAGGAGGAGCACAACTGAAAACTGGTGGGGGGCACACCAGATCCACCCACAATTATGCCTATATATATTAAAGAGCTGAGCTCTGCCAGTCTTACCAATGACTGCTCCAGCCTGCACAAAGAGGCAGAGCAGTATTCATCCTAGGAGTCATTCTCTAATATAATGAAGCTATAATCCATTACATTCATTCTTTATTGGCTACATGGCGACATACAGCATTAAAAAAAAAGAATAAAATCTAACATGTTTCAGCCGAACTCTTACTCATTTGCTATAAGGCTTCAGCCGAAACACATTTGTGTGTTACTGCAGTGCCCTGCCATGTAGCCAAAGAATTGATGCAATGGATGTTACAGCCAGCATAATTCTATTAGCAGATTATTGCTACATTCCAATAGACATTTGGGCCAGAGCACTGGTTTCCAGTCTCCCAAGTAAGACAGTAGAATAGTAATCTGAGCAGCGCCATTCATTTCTACCAGCAAAATAAAGGCACTGCCAACTAAGAGGAACAAGGTGGTGAGATTTGTTAACAGGCACTGAAGAATCTTTAGTTGCTGTTCTGTTCACCAACTACTCCATACCTGGTCTCAGCACCTATTTCCCAACACTGCATTAGAACTAAGGCTTCATTCACACCTGAGAGCATTGATTTATTGGTGTTTTTTAGGCTTTTTTTAAAGCTTTTTTGCAGCAACTTTTTATTTACTATACATCGTTTTAGAAGTGCATTACAAGCGTTTTACAGCTTCAGGCAGTTTTGTTTAGCCAATAGAACGCACTAGGGGGAGGAAATTAGGTGTGAAAAGCTGAGCAGAAAAGGAGCGACAAAACACTTGAGAAACGCTCAAGTTAGGCATTTCTTTTGAAGTCCATGGGGCCAAAAATGATTGTAATCTGCCAAAAAGAAGCTCATGCACTTTTTTGACCGACGGGCATTTTGCTTCAGGCGACAGAACGCGATGATGTGAACAGGGGCCATTGAAATGAATGGTAGTTGGCTTGTTGAGTGTTTTAGAGCTACAAGCAGAAAATTGCTCAGGTGTGAACAGGGCCTAAACTTTATAGGAAAGAGACCCCAAAGTTTAATTCTGCAAAAGCCTCCTGAACTAGGCAAAACTTTTCCAGATACCAAGATAAGCTAAGCAAAAAGTAACAATAGTGCAAATGTTACACAAGTTTTCCAACAAATACTTTTAAAAAAGCAAATGCAGGGTTAAAGATAAACTATAAAATCTCTCTATGCCCATCTTTCAATTCCCCTCTCTCCATCCCTATATTTTGGCTGCCAATCACCATTGCATAGGCATAAGTCAAAGTTTGACCTCACTACATTGTTTTGGTCATGCTTAAAATTGACACATATTTAGCATATTGTGTAGACAGTCTTCCAGACATCTAGGTGGTCTCCTAAGAATATGACCATACCATTTTCAATTCCTTCGAGTATTTTTTATTTTAAGTTTTGAATAAAGGAAAGACTTTGATAACTTTTTCTGCTTGTGCCCCACTGAGAAAATATTTTTTCCCCTGTTCTAGAGGGGCAATAGAAAATGGGGACATATTTCCAAAGGGAATGGAATTTCCATCTTAGAGTGTTATCAAAGGAACCGGCATCCCCAGGAGAAAGTCTCTTACTTGCAAGTAAAGCTAGCCATAGACTATTAAAACAAGTTCTGTACAAAAATTTGTATAAAAATTCTCAGTACATTCGATGGCTTGACAAATGTTTGAAAGCACTTCAAAATCAATTGTTAAAAGCAAACAAAATTTTAGAGTGAATGTTCCTGAATGAAAGACACTTACAATGCTAAAATTAATTTGCTTGAGAAAACATTTCCACCCTGCTCTTTCGAATTTTGTCATGGTTGTCAAAAATGAATGTCGATTTCATCCCCACTAATGACTAGAAACAAGCGCTCAAAAAAAAAGCATAAAGAGAAAGGACAAGGAGCTCCTCCTGTTGGGTTCAACATAGAAGAGCACTCCAGAGCTTCTTCTGACCGGAGGGCTCTGTGCTGTCATGTAGCTGGCACTGACTCGCTGGACCCACTTTAGAGGACATAAGCAGTGCCTGCAGTAACAGGAAGGCCTCAGAACAAACACTTCCTCAGTCACCAGCCATCATGCTTCAGGGCTCTGCCTATTCCTCGGGCCTAAGAGGTGGATGTGCTAAACAGATTTAAGTCAAGCAGCCAAAAAAGTTAACAGACCCAAAATAAACATGCAGCCAGTGAAGTCAGGACTGCAGGATCAGCAAGACCCCTTTCACACTGAAGCCAAATCACCGGGGCTTTAGCGGCTCTTTTTTTAAGGTCACGTGACAAACAAAACCAGCGGAAAAAAAAAAAACAGCTTTGCTGCGTTTTCAGATCACTTTTAACGCTCTTTGGAAACGATGCCCATTCATTTCAATGGGCAGGGGCATTTCTGAAGCACTATGTATAGTGCTCTAGACATGCCCCAAAGATGCTGCTGGCAGGACTTTTTCTACCGCCCTGCAAGCACACCACCCCAGTGTGAAAGCACCCAAATGAATGTGAGGCAGTGTTCAGGTGCTTTTCAGCCTGCAAACTGTCTCAATGTGAAAGAGGTCTAACTGAAGTTTAGCACATTAGCTGCATTAAAATGTCATTATCTGCATTATAATATTAATGAACATAAACATATGGTACTGCACTTGTAGGTGTGTATTGCAATGCAAAGTAATTGCCCCCTAATGCACACACACTGTGCAATGTAGCTCCCTTGCACCAAAATGCTCCACAGTGTGTTGCACTTAAAAGTGATTCTACAGGCTGAAAGATTTTTTTACCTAATGCATTCTCTGCAATAAGGTAAAAAACCTGAGAGCAGCTACCCCCCACCCCTTATACTTACCCCAAGCCTAATATTGATACAGTGCTGTGCACAAGAGCAGCGGCTCTTCCCTTCTCATAGACCCAGAAACAGCAGTGTGAACTGTTGGCTGTCGCTGCTGTCAATCACAGCCATTGAAGAGGGGGGGGGGGGGCTGATCCACACTGTGTAGTGGCTCAGGAGCCAGCCTGCATAGGTGCCCCCATATAAATCGGCTTGCTATTGGGGCACTCGGGGGGGCTGGGCTATTCTGTGCAAAACCAATGCACAGGACAGGTAACTATGACATATTTATAATTTTTAAAAAATGGTGGGTTTACAATCAATTTAAAACACAGGATAGAATGTGAGTGGTGCAGCACACACTAGTGTAAATGAGCTCTTAGAACAGGGGTAGGCAACCTCGGCACTCCAGCTGTGGTGAAACTACAAGTCCCATGAGAAATTAAAAGACCCTGACAATCACAGTCATGACTCCTAAATGCAGAGGCATGATGGGATTTGTAGTTTAACCACAGCTGGAGTGCCAAGGTTTCCTACCCCTGCCTTAGAAGCAAGTCGGCAATGGCAGTCTGCATATTTCCCCAGTACAGGTTTCCTTTAAGGCCATGCCCTAATAAGCCACATCCACTTTTGAGTTGGAAAGCATACAAGTCTCTTTTCAAGCAAAGACGACAACTATACATAATACTGCTGCTTAAGACCGCATGTCTACTAGCATAATACAACAGTTTAATCATTTCAAATGACCATATTTAATGGTATTAGTCTATTTGATACCTTTCATTACAATAAATTAGACTGTACAGGTACAATAACCTTCAATTCATCACATGACAATATAACTGGTCAGAGTATTAGTTGTGTTTGTATGGAATTAAAGCAGGTATGATGTTTATATCACCTAGAATTACCAGTAATGATCAATCCTTGTGTCTACACATCGGTGGGTAAAGGTTCATATCAACGTTCATTTGCCACTGGATATTGTGGAACTATACATGTCACAAGTCTGTAAATACACCACTATTTTTAATTATACACCAACAGGAGAGGCTGTGAAAACATCGGTAACACATTACACAACTTGAAGGGAGGTTCCAAAATCGAGAATGGTTACAAATCCCAATATGATTGGAAGTACAACACTTTCCTGTGCTCATATTACCGATTCTATTGGATTGATGGATACATCCAACACACAGTTCAATAATACCATTTAAAAATAAATAAAAAAATATAAAAGAAGCAAAATACTACACAAAACATACACAATGAGGATCGTTACTGAATGGTATTAAAAACGCAGTAAATGAAATCTAGTACTGCAGAACTTACCATCATAGTTCTGGAATTTGACAGACGATGGAAGGTGCAGATTGAACTGCAACGGCCATAAAATAGAAGGTCGTTTACATTCCGGCTTCTTGTAGCCCAGCATTGCCATAACAAAGTAAAAACTATGCAGCTTAAAACCTACACAGAACAGCTTACAAGTAATCACAAGTTACTCTGTTCCCTGGCTGGCATGGGAAAAGTCCAGAATAATTTATAATCCAAGCTCTGACTCTCCTCTGCACACTGCTTGGTCTTCATACTTCACTATTATAGGCTCTCCTTCAAGCATTAGTTCAGCCTTCATAATGTTGTTTATCAATGTTCCTCCTCTGCCATTATTTTACTGCGCTCAGCTCCTCTCCCCATTTAAAGTGCTTTTATCTCACAAACCACATTATCATCATCGCTGGTCTTAATGCAGTCTTGGTCCAGTCCCTGAGCAGCTCTTCCTTCATGTTTATGCACTTATCGAATCCATCCTCTGCTCCTCACCAAGACAACATATGAAGCAGCATCAGCAGCAGTTCTCTCCTGGGACAGGCTCTGTACGGCAGTAACAACCACAAGAGAGGAGAGCAAATTTTCACCATGACGCAAAACTTGAGGCACATTTTTCTCCACATACCATAGCAGTTCCCAGTGACACACACAACTTTATACATTGCAGCCCATAAATATACAGGTTTAAGCAAAAAAGTGGCCACTTCTTTGGCAAAAAGGGATTTTATTAAAACTTACCGTAAAATCCTTTTCTCTGAGTTCACTGACAGACGCAGCTCTTCATAGACTTTGTGGGGTTTTATGTTCGTCCCACTAGGAGTTAACTAGGCAGGGAAAAGAAACAGCTGGCCCCTCCTCTGGGGGCCGTCCTCTCTTCCTACATCAAACCCCCTCATAGCATAGCTCCTCAGTTCGTACACATGCCGTATAGAAACAGAGCCCAGAGGGGTGGGTGCTGCGTCTGTCAGTGAACTCGGAGAAAAGGATTTTACGGTAAATTTTAATAAAATCCCTTTTTCTCCTTACGTTCACTGACAGACGCAGCTCTTCATAGACTTTGTGGGGACGTCCCCAAGCTGCGTCAAAAAAGAGGGGTGGGTAAACGCTAACAACTGTACCCAACTGAACCTCTGAGGTGCCAGACGCGCCTACACCGCCGCCTGCAAAACTTTGCGGCCAAAAGCAGCATCCGAAGATGCAAACACATCAACTTTATAAAACATAGTGAAAGTGTGAACCGAGGCCCAAGTGGCCGCTTTGCACACCTGGGACACCGAAGCCTGGTGTCTGAAAGCCCAGGAAGTACTAACCGCCCGGGTAGAGTGAGCCGTGACTGGAAAAGGGGGGACCTTGCCCCGAACAGAATACGCATGAGTCACGGTTTTTCTGATCCAATGAGAAATCGTAGCCGAAGAAGCCACCAATCCTTTACGCGGGCCCTCTGGCAGAACAAACAAGGTGTCAGTTTTTCGAAAGGGAGCTGTAGCAGCCAAGTACACTCGTAAGGCCCTCACTACGTCCAAGGCATGCAACTCAAATTCCTCTGGGTGCGATGGACGAGGGCACAATGAAGGCAGGACAATATCTTCATTGATGTGAAAAGAAGAAACTACCTTCGGAAGAAAAGGAGAGGGTCGCAAGACCGCCTTATCCCTATGCATTATCAAATAAGGAGACTTGCACGATAGTGCAGCCAATTCCGACACCCTTCTGGCAGAAGTGATGGCAACTAAGAAGGTCACCTTCTGCGACAGAAGCTGTAAGGAAATCTCCCTGATTTTCTCATAAGGTGGTTTCTGAAGAACAGAAAGCACCAGATTCAGATCCCACGGAGCCATCGGAGATCTTACCCGAGGCGCCACATGTCGCACACCTTGTACAAAGGTACGAATCAGAGAGTGCGAAGCTAAGGGTCTCTGAAAGAGTATGTAAAAATAAAAGTAGAAATGGTCACAATAGGACCGCAGTTCCCCTGAAGGGAAGCCAGGTCAACTCCTTGCGAACTAGGCATTGAAACGGAGGAGCTACGCTATGAGGGGGTTTGATGTAGGAAGAGGACAGCCCCCAGGGGAGGGGCCAGCTGTTTCTTTTCCCTGCCTAGTTAACTCCTAGTGGGACGAACATAAAACCCCACAAAGTCTATGAAGAGCTGCGTCTGTCAGTGAACGTAAGGAGAAAATAGGTTTATTTACAGAGACCGTTAAACCATCTAACTTTTTTTTCCAAGTGTTGGTCCCTTTCAGGAATGGCAGAATTATTTGGGAAAGTCTCAAAACTAAAAATACAACCCTAATGGACTATACAGTGTTTTATAGAAATTATACACGCGAGTAGGGTTGCAATGGGATGTTACGGATTTGTGCAGCCAGAAACGCCAGCGTCGTAAGGTAGTCCTTAGCAAGGAAGGGGATGAGGAGTGCCATTCCGATACAACAGACAGTATACAAGTATAAAGTAGCTCACGGCAGTGTTTGGGCTTGAAAAGAATCAGTCCCTGTGAGCCAGCCAGCAAATCTGAGGAGAAGGTCCCTTCCAGGTCGTTTACACAAGCTGCCACCAGGGCCTTCATATTCATAATTTCATTGGCAAACTGGGTCCATTCTACAATATGTGGAGCAGAGGTCAATTTTCAATGACGAGAAATGGCAACCCAAGTCGCTAAGAGGCTGTGTCTCACAATGCCTTCCTAAATTTTGGCTAGAAACCCAAGCCGAAATTCCAGATACACACTTTATTGTATGACAGCATTGCAAAAAGGGGATGATTAAGTGTCAGTCCCACCAAATGTGCAAATAAGCTTAGATCAAAAATGTACAGAGTCTTAGTTAATTTCCTAAAAAAAAAGCAAGGGATTGGACATTTCATGAGCAAGAATGACATTTCTTCCAGTCTTCTTTGGAAAAGGTCTCTCCCAAGTAATGTCCCAATTTAGATATGTACTTAAAATTAGTAGTGATGGTTGTGCTCTGACTAGTGCCACTTCAATAGTAAACCAATAAAAAGACAAATTCCTCAAGTTTGGACTTAATATGGCACTATAGAAATAGCACCTATAAATACAATTTAGTAAAAAGTAAACAATTTTATTGATACATCAAAATGAATTTAAAACATACACGTGGGAAGTACAGCATACACCAAGGTATGTAAGAAACTGACGCATTTCAGACAGCAAATCTTCATCAGGGATGTGTACAGGATCACATACGATCAATTGTACAGTAGTGAACAGGACATTAACATACAGGATTAAAAACATGCAGTGGTCCTTAGTGCTGCCCAATATTACCAGGGTGCTCGGGTCCTTGAATCCTCTTGCTCATGGAAGGATGGGGGTAAGTTATATAGGAGGGAGAGAAAGCAACAACCACTGAGGCCAAGACTGTGGATCCCACAAAGTTTAAATTATGCCACTTGAGCAAGGGATCCCCTGTAAAGGTGTCTGTTGATGTGTGGATGCCCTCCTAAACACCCAGGGTCTATAGGTGTACTGGTATATAGTCTACAGTGGGATAGCAACACAGTTGTACAGGCTGGTGGTGAGAGGAAAAACATTCAAAACACCCTGGGTGTTTGTTGATGTGTGGATACCCTCCTAGACACCCTTACAGGTGATCTCCTGCTCATTGGTATATCAAATATTTTAGGCCAGAGCCATCTTCCTATAACAATATTGACAAAGATTGTGACTTTTTTATAAAATAATTTGCTACAGTTGAGGTTGTACAGAGCATATAAATCTGTGGTGATAAGGTCCCTAGATGAAATTGGGTCCTTCATTTAAAGGTATTGGATCTCTGTAGCAGGAGATGGGTGGACGCAGCTAGTGTAATATTTTGTACTTAGCGGTGTTTATACTGAAATTGCTAAGGTTAATGAAATGTTCAAATTGCCAGATGATTTTAGGGGGACTGGTGAGTGATTAGTTGAAAAACAGCAACAAGACATCAGCAGTCATTTTATGGCATCCTTTGCCGACTTGAAGGCCCTTGATAAACAAATTTATTTTCAGAGCTAAAGCCAGGTGTTTCCATCACCAGGGCATAGAGTACAGACAAAAGTTGGCAGTCCCGGCCTGTGTCTGTGGATAAGAAGTGATTCTGATAGAATATGGATCGTTCTGACCCTGGCTGATGGCTCTAGCCTTATTCATGCCCTCCTGTCTTTTCACCAGTGATACCCAGACACCAGATAGAAACAAGTGCTCCTCCCCTTACATTCAGCAACAATTCAGCGTCCAAGTAGAAACCCCAAACACAATCACCAATTCAAATTGCGGCTACTATTTTTTTTTTTTTTTTTATATAAACGTATCATCATTTCCCTCCAGAAAGGCTCTGAGGATTAGTCACTAACGCACATGAAAGACCAACTACACTTTAGGCAAAGCATAACCTTCAAGCATGTTCAATATGGTATTAAAATGTAAAAAAAGCACAGCAGGGCACATGTTTGCCTTCAATTATACTAAGGAAGAGCCCACCAAGTTCTCTCCAGGGCTGCCCAGAAAACCAGAGTTAGACTTACTGGTAACGGTTTCCAGGACAGCCCGAGAGATGAAGCTACTCCCACCAAACAAGAAACACATTGCCCTAAGCTCTTTAACTGGTTCCACACTGCGTGCTGTATATTTACGGCAGCAGTGTGGACGCTTACCGCGAATCGCCGTAAATAGGCGGCGATTGCGCAGGCGCAGCTAGGTGGCGAGCGTGCACTGCCGCCGGCGCTCTCTCGTGCCCGACACACTCCGGAGAAGTGTGCCCGCAGCTCAGGCAGACCCGATGTCCGCCAGCGAGCCCGATGTCCGCCGGCGAGCCGCGTTGAATGTCCAGAGTGAAAGAACGGGGAACCGCCAATGTAAACACGGCGGTTCCCCATTCTGTCAATGGGGACATAAGAGATCTACTGATCCGTCACTGGGATCAGTTAGATCTCTCATGCCCATGGTAGCGCAGCCCACCAAAAATATGAGGAAGAATTTAAATGGCCGAAACCTTTGAAAAAAAAAACTTTGTTTTTTTTTAGATTTGAATTTTAGCAAAAAGTAAGAAATTTTTTTTTGCAAAATTGTCACTCTTCCTTTGTTTATAGCGGCGATCAGAAATTATGCATCTGTGATCAAATACCACCAAAAAGAAAGCTCCATTTGTGTGAAAAAAGGACGCAAATTTTGTTCGGGTACAACGTCACACGACCGCGCAATTGTCAGTTAAAGCGACAGAGCCGAATCGCAAAAAGGGCTCTGGTCCTAACCTGGGAAATCCTTCCAGGGGTGAAGTGGTTAAAAGGCGGTCCCTCGGGCATCTGGTCAGTTCAGCCAAGTACCGAAGGATGGACCTGAACAGTTAAACATACAGCAAATCAACTTATACATAAAAAGGGTGGGAAAGTGCTGTCCTGGAAGACTCCTGGAAACAGTTACCGGTAAGTCTAACTCCAGTTTTCTCCAAGTCTTCCAGGACAGCCCTTGAGAGGATGAACAATTACTCACTCTGTTTTAGGGGGGGGGGCCACTGCTTGGAAGACATTCCTTCCAAACGCTTGATCATGGTTACCCAAGATGTCCAATCGATAAGGTCAAATGAACGTAGACATACTTGACCATGTGGAAGCCTTGCATATTTGCTCCGGGATAGCACCGGCTCTTTACGTCCAAGGCTTCCACGTGGCTAATACCCTTGTAGAGTGTGCATTCCACCCTTGTGGAGGGTTCAAGTGTAACATCTTGTTCCCCTCTGAGATGGCCATCTTTATCCAGCTATTGTTCCTTGCTATGCCTCATGGGACTTGTAGTTCTGCAACATCTGGAGGTCCGCTAATTGCATATCCCTGCTTTAAAGGCTTGTCTACCTTCTTGGTTTCCTGAGAAGAGGATAAACCCAGCCTCTGATGTTCTGAAGCCCTTTGTAGCTTCCAAATAGCTTACAAGACATCTTCTAACATCCAGAAGGTGTAGCTGTTCCTCCGTGCTATTAAATGGTCTATTACAGAAGGAGGGTAGAACCATGTCCTGACTCCTATGACAGGTATTAGCAACCTTGGGGATAAATGATTGGTCAGTCTTGAGAATGACCCATCCTCCAATATCTGTAGGAAACGCTCTCTGACAAAGCCTGTAGCTTGCTGACCCTGCGAGCAGATGTCATTGTGATGAGAAAAACAGTTTTGAGGGTAATCAGTTTTAAGGAGGCCTCTGATAGCGGCTCAAATGGCTCTCTAATAACTGCTTTCAATACAGTAGACAAGTTCTATGTCAGAGTCTTACAACAAGGCACCGGTCGTAGCCTAGAAACTGCTTTACAGAATCCGCTTATGAGTGGGTCCTGTTGCAGGGAACGCTGTAAGTAGACTGAAAGAGCTGCAATCTGTATCTTAACTGTGCTCAAGGACAGGCCTTTATCAATACCTTCCTGCAGGAATTCTAGAATAGTTGGAGAGTCGTACTCTTCCTCCCCTACTTCTGTTAACCAAAAATTAAACTTCCTCCAGACTTTGTGGCAAATGGCTCTTGTAACTGGTTTGCGGCTTTGTAACAGTTTTTATCACTCTGAGAGACCCTTAGACTTTAGGATCTCTGCTTCAGAAACCATGCTGCTAAAGTTAGCATGGCTTGAATGGGGTGGAGGACTGGGCCTTGGGATAGTAGGCTCCGACTGGGAGGCAACACCCAGGGTGGTTGATCCGCTAATGATAGACTGTCCTCAAATCTACCCACCTTCAGGCGATCCCTGAAAACTTTTCTCTTCAGGGAAGCCTATCCTGCCTCCTCCTAACAAACACACTTCTTATCTTCTTAATCAGCTCATCCCCCACAGTTATTGCCCTTTTTGTATCATTTAACCCTCCCTCCTAGCTTGTAAGCTCTAACGAGCAGGGCCCTCTGATTCCTCCTGTATTGAATTGTATTGTAATTGTACTGTATGCCCTAATATTGTAAAGGGCTGTGCAAACTGTTGGCGCTATACAAATCCCGTATTATAATAATAATAATAATAATAATAATAATGATAATAGTAGCTGTGAATCTTTGGGAACTTTCCCTGATTGGGATGTGCAGATAGGCATCCTTTAAGTCTATAGTTGCCATGAAAAAATCTTTCAAGAGTACATTTCTGACAGAATAGATTGACTCCAGCCAGAATTTTTTGTACCGTATGACTGTGCTTAATGGTTTTAGATTGAGGATCAGGTGGTACTTGCCTGAAGGTTTCTGTACCAAAAACGTGTGCGAGTAGACACCCTTTTCCTCTTCCTGTTTCGGGACTGGTATTAGGACCGTTCCCCTATAAGCTGCGGCAAGGCCTGGGCTTTTGCCAGGTCTCTGGATAACTGGGTAATCAGTACTCTTGCCATCGAAAGAGGTTATGCCTTTCACTGAACTCCAAGGCATAACCTCTTTCAAATACTCCCCTGACAAAATTGTTGGAGGTTAATTATTGTCACTGTGGAAGGAATTTCTCCAATCTTCCTCCCAATTGGCACCCGACACCACTGCTTGTACACCTCTGACTTGGGATTTTGGCCAGGAGGGTTAAAGAGCACGTTCGCCCTTGGCCTCCCTTTATGGCCGTGCCAGTGCTTTTTTGGTCTTCCCTTATCCTGTGAATTTCTCCAATCTTCCTTAGTTTGTCCCCTGTAAAGACGATCATGACATGAGGAACTGGGAATACTTTGGGCTTCATTTTGTTCAGCCCTTGGTGCATTTTATCCTGCCTTGAGTAGAGTATCTTCCTTCTTAATCTCTAAGGTATCTGATAGCTCCCAGCAGTTCACCCACTTCCTCCAGGGAAAGCTTGAACCTGGTAGGTACTGCGGAGTCTTCCTGACCCTCCTCCTGTCCCGAAGATTGGGCCGAATACAGGTCAGTAATCCTAAGGGGATTCTCCTACTTACTCCTACTACTAATGGCTCTCCTGAGTCTGAAGCTGCCAGAGGAGGGGAGGTGGGCACCTGTTCAGGCTGACTGGTGGCTGTGCTTGGGATATGCACCTTTAATCTATTTCCAGAATAACTGGAAAGTAGTTTGAACTTCATCTTTGAAGGCACAAAGGAACTTTGAAAATGGAGAATCTTTCTCGCTCTTTAACACAGATGTGATACATGCAGGGCATATAGTTTTAGTACAACTAGATGAAAGCCTTGCACGACAGGCAGGGCACTTTTTCTGGTCTGTCCTCGTAGTCGATTCTTCTGGATATAGAAAATTCTTTCTGAGCAAGGGCAAGAAGAGGGAATCTTAATAGGAGGCTCCAGCTAGTTCAGCCCTTCCACCCAGTGCCCCTGACTAAGGTAAACACAAGAACTGATAAAAAGTTCCCCCCAGGGACTTTCTAGCTCCCCCTGACAAAAAATAAATGTACAGGAAAAAAGGCTCTGGCCACTGCCAGCCTACCTGTGATGAGCCTGCATATGCCTCCCCAGAAGCATGGGGTGCTTCCATGTTCCTTGGATACTGGTGCTTAAAGTCCGTGCTGTCACGCCTTTAATACACCAGCTTGGCCTTCCCCTTGCTCTCTGCGGCTGGAGGCCAGAACAACCACCTCTGGCCCACAGTGATGCCAGGCGTTTCCCGGTTCAGCAGCGTCCTGCAGTGAGGAGGCGAACCTTCCCACTGCCGGCGCAGATGCTCAGCCATCACTGCCCTCTACCTCACTGGGCACTAGAAAGTGTGGGGACGGGGGAACTCCATACCTCTGCGGAGTGAACCTGTGGCCTTGTGAAGAGGAAAGAAAAGCAGGTGAGGGGAACTCCTGGCTGGCATGGGCAGCCCTTGAGTGATGGAGCTCTCCAACCCATGTCCCCTTAAAAGACGGTTCCTCCAGGCAACATGTCTTCATGGACTGAGGAAACAAAAAACTGACTGGATGCCTGAGGGACCAGCCTCTTAAAGAGCTTAGGGTAATGTATTTCCTGTCCAGTGCGAGGAGCTCCATCTCTCAAGGGCTGTCCTGAAAGACTGGGGGAAAATACAGACCTAAACTTTAAACCTGACTGGCAATTATTGCACCTTCTCATCCACCTGTATGGGGATAATAAACCAAACTAGTGTTTTAAGTTTTTAGATTTAAGCCAGGGGTCGGCAACCCCCAGGGCTGGATGGGGGCCGGAACTGCTGGAGTTTACATTTTCATTAAAGAGCAGGTGATTGGCTGCCGGGTGATCCTAGCAGCCAATCACTAGCCTGTTAATGTGATAAGTCTCTTCCACGTTATTAACGGTCAGTCCAAATTTCAAATCCAGACATAAAAGGGGGTCAGAAAGTCCTGTCGGGAACTCTCTACCTCGAGGAGCGTGACCTGTCCTTTATGTAATGGGATTCGAGAAATTCTCCGACCAGGGAGTCCGTAGGTCAGTCAAAAAAC
>BLSH010098745.1:396629-423595 GCA_018402905.1 Glandirana rugosa | reverse complement strand
TAGATGGGGGGGGGTGCAGGGGACAGAGAATACTATAGATGGGGGGGTGCAGGGGACAGAGAATACTACAGGGGGTGCAGGGGACAGAGAATACTACAGAATGGGGGGTGCAGGGGACAGAGGACACTGTTATAGGGGTACAGAGGACACTGCAATTGGGGGGCTATTAGGGACCCCCTCTCACCTGGGGACAGGGACCTTCTCCCCAGGGGACGGGGCCCCCCCTCTCCCCTAAGGGCAGGAACCCCATTTTCCCTAGGGACAGGAACCCCATCTCCAGACCATGCTGGCTGGCAGGGCTGGCGTCAGCCACCCTTGGGTGCCAGGGTGGGGGAGGAGGCAGTAAAATCTGAATCCCCAGCTACATACCCCCTCAGGGTGAACTGGCTTGATATTAGTTAAGCACAATAAAGTGAGGTAAACCTGTACTGTTATTATGGTGTTAGGATTATTATTATTATAGTAATTTATTAGCAGGTGAATGCGGCCCTCCATGCATTCACATACATCGAATCCGACCCTTAAGTGGGAAAAGGTTGCTGACCCCTGATTTAAGCTGTTCATTCTGCAAACGTGGAAGCAAAATTACCTAGATACACTAACATTGGCTATTGATTTAATCAAATTTGTTCAGGTCAGTAGGGGCCAGCTGAATTTCAATCCCTCTTTTGGCTGTCAATCTAAAAACTGTCTGCTCTTGAATGGGCTTGCTGAAAAATTTTGCTTGGATCAGTGCTGCAGTGCTGATCAGTGTGATCTGATGGTAGAGGAGTTCCGTTGACAGAATACAAAGATACAGCAAGGAGGATTAGAAAAAAAACTGAACGGATTACCCCAATCAATCTAGGCGGATGGGGAAATCCATTCAGTTTTTTTACCCGATCAGCCCACTGGCTAATCAATAAAAGCCAATACGTGCATGGCCAGCTTACCTAGTTGTATAGATATGTATAGTTTTACTAATGCATGCCAAAGTTGCACAACTAGACTCTGGCCTTAAAGGAGAAGTACAGCCAAAGCACATTTGGCTGTACTTCTGTGGATAACCGGAGTGCAGCCCGCTGTCGGCTGACGTGAGAGCCGGTCCAGGCTTGGGAAGGATCGCAACAATATAGTTGGGATCTGCCCACATGCCTGGACCTGCACTCGGCTCATCAAGCAGCTGAGAGCCTGTGACAGCTGACCCTGTCCCCTCCACTGCCCAGAGCTCCACTGAGCATGGGGGAGTGAGGGCAGAGCAAGGAGCCAGTGACTCAGTGTCCCAAACTCTCTGCTCACAGAGCTCTGAGAACAAGCAATCAGCTGTGTTTGGGCGACTCTGGGCGACAGTCAAAGCCCGAGTCACTAAAAAAATAGTTAGCGTACAGTCCTGTTTATACCTTGCTTTTGATAGCTTCAAAAACTGTACCCCATTTTGCTTTAGTAATGCTTCAAAGTGTCTTCAAAAACTTCCATAGAAAAAAAATGGAATTTTTTTCTTACGGTAAAATCCCTCTGAGTTCATTGACGGATACAGCAGCTTCATGGACCATTGGGTTATGCTGCCCTCTTCAGGAGTGGACTAGGCAGAACATGCAGTTCAACAAAAAAGGCAGACACAGCCCCTTCCAGGGGGCAATCCTCACTGGCAGTAACCCTCCACCCTGCAACAGCTAGCTCAGTTTGTAATAAGTAGTCAAACTCAACAGGAGGGGTGGGTGCTGGGTCCATCAATGAACTCAGAGAAAGGGATTTTACGGTAAGTAGAAGAAAATCCAGTTCTCAGTGACCGGGAAAGGAGGCTCTAGACCCTTAACAGCATAGGCTCGGGTCACCGTTTGTCTAAACAGGAAAGAGTGGCCAACGAGGCCAATAGCCAGGCCGTTAAAGCAGGATGCAAGATGGGCCAGAGACAGCAAGTCCTTGCGAAGCGGAAGTCGCAAGGGGACATCCACCACCATCTGTACCACGTCGGTGTACCAAGGGCGCCGTGGTCAATCTGGAGCTACGAGAATGGTCGGTATTCCCTCTGCCTCTATTCTGCCCAATAGGCGCAGAAGCAACTTGAGAGGGGGAAAGGCATAGATGAGCCGATATCTAGCCCACGGAGCCACTAGAGTATCCGCTGCGTCCGCCAAGGGATCCCTTGTCCTGCTTAGGAAGGTCTGCACCTTCCGATTGATACAAGACCTTAGCAGATCCACGTCTGGTGTGCCCCACCGCTGACGAATCTGATGGAACACGTCCGGGTGCAAGGACCACTCTCCTTGGTCCAGCACCTGTCGACTATGGTAATCCGCCTGCCAATTTTTTATACCCGGAATGTGAACAGCGGAGATTGTCGGCACGTAGAGTTCTGCCCACCTCAGGATGTGAGCTACCTCCGAGGCCACAGCCGAGCTTATTCCGCCCTGGAGATTCACATATGCCACAGCCGTGGTATTGTCCGACTAGAACCAGACAGGGCACCCGTGCAGCCTCCTTGTCCACTGGGGAGAGGCAGCACCTGATCGCCCAAAGTTCCAGGACATTGATCGGGAAACGAGACTCATCTGGGGACCAGTAGCCCTGGGCCAACAACCCCAGGACTCCCCCCAACCCCACCCCAGCCGGTCAGGTTGGCATCCGTCTTAACCACCGTCCAATGAAGGGGGAGGGACTACTTCCCCAGCCGCAGAGCTGGGGCCTGGAGCCACCAGAGCAATGAAGTCTGGTCTGGCGGTCCACCCCGATCAACCGATCCAGGGACGATGAGGACTTGTCCCACTTCAGAAGAATCTCCCTCTGCAGAGCACAGGTGTGACACTGGGCATATGGGACCGCCTCGAAGGTGGACACCATGAGCCCCAGGACCCGCATGCAAAAGCGTAGGGAGGACCATTTCTGGGACAGCAGGGACCAAACTGCTGACTGAAGAGTCTGTAGATCACCCAGCCAAACTCCTGCAGGGTGCGCATGGTGATCCTCACATTGTCCCTCAAGGCTGGAGCCAACTCGGCTCCTAAGAGGAGGTCATCCAGGTACACCACCGCAAAACCCCTCTGCCTCAGTAGTGCCAGAACTGGGGCCAGTAGCTTGGTGAAGACCTGAGGCGCAGAGGCCAGGCCAAACAGGAGAGCCACAAACTGATCGTGCTGGTGCTGAGCGCATATGGGAATATGCAGGTACACATCTTTGATGTTGAGGGAAGCCAGGAAATTGCCCTGGTGCAGTGCCACCACCATAGAGCGGACGGACTCCATCATGAACTTTCATACACGTACAAAGCAGTTGAGGGCCTTTAGGTCCAGTATCGGCCGGATCCCATCCTTCTTTGAAACCAGAAATCGGTTGGAGTAAAACCCTCAGAAAACGCTCCGAGGCAGGGACAGGGACAACTACCCCTTGGTGAAGCAGGTCCTGCACCGTCCCCAGCAAGGCCTGCAGCCTGCCCGGGGGAAGCCGCATATTTGAGGCAAAAGAACCTGTCCGGAGGACGGGAGCGAAATTCTATTCTGTACCCGGACAATCACCTTGTGCACCCAGCGGTCCAAAATACGGGAAGTCCACTGGTCTGCAAACCCCAGGAGACATCCCCCCACCCGAAGGACAGGTGGGGGGCAACCCTTCATGATGAGGACTTGTCCTCTGGCATGCCACGCTTACGCTGCCAGGAACGCTTCTGTCCCCCAACAGGAGGCTTGGCGGGCTGGAAGCCCTTGCCCGACGAGCAGGACATACGACAAAGCCTCTTTTGGGCCGAAAAGGAGGGGCCCGACCTAGGACGGGACTCCTTACTCCTCCTAGTCTCCGGAAGAAAGGTGCTCTTCCCACCGGTGAGATCCTTTATGATCTAATCCAGGGTGGCGCCAAAGAGCCGCCCACCCTGAAAAGGCAAGTCCGCCCGGGCCTTAGAGGTTTGGTCCGCTGACCAGCACTTTAGCCAGAGCAACTGCCCGACAACCACAGAGAAGGTGGACAATTTGGATAACGGGGGGGCCATATCCAGGGCTGCGTGTCACAGATCTTTAAGCCCTTCGACGAGCTGGTTAGTGAGCTCCACACAGGCAGGAGGAACCTTTGCATTGCTCAATTCGTGGTGCAATAGCTTTGCCCATTCTGTGAGCGTTTGTGACACCAGAGCAGAGGCCAACACAGGCCACATAGCTGACCCCGCCAGAACAGACATAGATCTGGCGACCGCCTTGGATTTCCCATCAGCCGGGTCCTTAAAAGACTGTGCCTTCCACCGGAATCGTGGTCGCCTTATTCAGGCAAGACACTGGGGGATCAACCATAGGTGGTGACGCCCATTTCTTTACCAGGCTGTCCTCAAAAGGATAGCGCACAAAGAACCATTTTGGTATGGGGAAGGACCCCTGAGGTCGTTCCCATTCTCTGTAGACAAACTTATCAAAGTAAGGCAAATAAGGGAAAACCTTAGCCACACGGACCGGTGTATGTGACCCAAACGGAACGGTCACCTCCTGCGAAGCTCCAGCTGCCTCTTCCAGCTTCAGAGTATCGCGCACCGCTGTAATCAGGGTGCCTACTAGTGCCTTCTTGTGCGCAGCAGTGGCCGCCGAAGATTTCTCCTCGCTATCAGAGGAATCCGGGGCCTCGCCATCCGACAGCTTAAAGGGGGGTACCCGTCATGGTGGAGCCCCTTCCGGGTCCGAGTCCTCACCGGAGGAGGGGGGGGTAGGGGCCACTTTTTATCCACCTTACGCCTACATGCCATCTCTACCCAGGAGACAAAGGACTCCCAGACTGCCGACAGAGCGTCAAGGGGGACTGCAGTCCCTGAGGTGCTGGCCGCAACCACGGAGAGGTCTGGCGGGGAAGCGCCCGCATCAGCTGCCATTGCATCACCCACCCTGGTAACACGCCACCTATACTGAGGCCTAGGTACCAGGTAGACCAGGCACCCCCCCAAACGCTGCACAGGCAAGGAGGGTAACCCCAGGACTCACCACCTGCCAGCTCAACTACCCGAAAGGAGAGGAGACCATACCTGCTGCTGCCCACTGCTGCCGCTGCCTTGCCTACTTTACACGTGCTGCTGTGTCTCTGTGCCTTGCTGGGGGGAGAAACAGCGCCAGACTGAGCTCAGGGACCGCGCCCCCACCACACAGAGAAGCCAGATCGTTTACACAGGCCACAAGAAAATGGTCGCCGGGCACACTAGAGATAAAACCATACGGGGGACCACAACAAAATAGCGGCTACCGCGCTGACCGGCCGCTCACCATGGCGGCCGAAGCAGCACGAGACCGGAGGGTGAGGGGCACAGCTAAAAACCCCTGAGACCACAAGGGGAGCTCAAGGGGGGACCAGCAGCAGCGCAACACCGAAGGGGGTGGGGGGGGGAAGAGAAGGAGGGGGTGGACCAGCCCACCAGTCTAACACCCCAGGAGGGAACCTGCCTGCTCCCCCCATACCCCAGCAAGAGAGGGGGGCGTACTTACCCATCCAGTCGGGCGGTAGCCGCTATCCCACCCGAGACAGATCTGCCTCCCCGTCCATTCCGGGGGGAGCTGTCGGCCATGGTAGCACTGACACGGACCCAATCGCCCAGTCATATGTGCTCCAGCGGGACATTTAACCTGCAGGGCCACCCCGTCTGGTTAGGGGCCGGACGCGGCCGACCCAGCGCGGAGCTAAGGTCTGGGGGCGCACACTGGCTAGGCTGGGGAGACTACTTGGATCTATATTATCCAGCCTGTAACCCAGCCCAGCATTTGATTGTAGTCTTCATCTCGAAAACACAGCAGAAGTGGAACCAAAAGCAGAGGTACCACAGATCCCAGCAGAGAGCCAGGTCCTTACTCCTTGCACTCTGCAGAAAAAAACTGAGCTAGCTGTTGCAGGGTGGAGGGTTACTGCCAGTGAGGACGGTCCCCTGGGAGGGGCTGTGTCTGCCTTTTTTGTCGAACTGCATGTTCTGCCTAGTCCACTCCTGAAGAGGGCAGCATAACCCAATGGTCTATGGAGCTTCTGTGTCCGTCAATGAACGAAAGAGAAAAAGCATTGCCAAAAGCACCACCAAAGCATCAAAAACACATCAAAAACACGTTTAAGCATACGGCGCTTTAATGTGTGTTGAAGTCGAAGCAAGTGTAAATGAGCCCTTTGATCGTTCGAGTCTCATCCTTCGAGGCGGCGGGGGACAAATTCAGCATCGGACTTAGGAGGCATCCACCTAGGTAAGGATTCAAAAAATAAAAAAAATTCCATACCTTAAGGTTTGTTTAACCATGCACATTAGGGGGGTAATGACTAGTCTTTGGCTCTACCCCCTTATCGTACAACCTACTCTTAAAGGAGTTGTGAAGGCAGACGGTTGTTTTTTTATCTTCATGCATTAAGATAAAAACCTTCTGTGTGTAGCGGCCTCCCCAGCACCCCCCCCCTTAATCACTTAACTGAGCCCCATCTCTCGCTAGCGATGTCGACGAGTGTCTTAGCCATCCAGGACACTCCTGATTGGCTGAGACACAGCATCGGTGCCATTGGCTCCCGTAGCTGTCAAAGTCAGTCAGCAAATCAGGAGAGAGGGGGGGTGGGGCCAGGTCGGGGCTCTGTGTCTGAATGGATACATGGAGCTCTGGCTTGGCTCAGATGCCCCCATAGAAAGCTATTGAGTGCTCCCTCAGCCAGCAGGAGGGGCCAGGAGCTGCAAAGAGGGATGTGAGAAGATAAGGATCTGGGCTGCTCTGTGCAAAATGAAATGCACAGAGCATGCAAGTATGACATGTTTGTTATTTTAAAAAAAACACAGCCTTTACAAAATCACTAAATTTTTATATGGCTCTTTTTATGACCTCTAAAGGCCTGTACACACGGTACAATTATCGGCCAAAAATGTTCATACGACAGCCTGTCGTCCGATAATCTGACTGTTAGCAAGCTCCATTCGACAGCTGATTTTCAATTCTCGTCCAACAAAAGCTGTATGAGCCGACTAGAAAACTTTTGTCTGCCAACAAAGCGTCGTCCGATTTTCAGCTCGTCTGTACAGAAGATAGGACAAACAAAAGATGAACGTACAAACACATGCTCAGAATCCAGGAACAAGCCGGAAGTGTTCGGTCATGTAAACCCGAAATCAGCGGAAGGTGCCCAAAGGGTGACGCACGAAAACTGAACTTCCTCTTTATACGATCCTAGCACGAGATTACGTTAGCCTTTTTCGAACGATAATTTTAACTAACTAATCGGACAGCCGATTTTGGGAAAAATTGGATGTGCGGTCGTACGACAATCGCAGCATGTGTACGAGGCTTCAGTCCTTCCCCTCCGGCTTTCTTTCATTTTGTTAATTGCAAAATGTGCTTTTGCTGCCTTGTCTAAATCCTTTCTGGGTTAGTACTGGTAGTTCCTGGCCTGAGTTTGTTAAAAATCATGTCCAAAAACGTCAACTGGTAGGGAAAATGAACTATATACAGTTAATTAAAAAGAAAAAAAATAGAAAAACTATGTGCCAAGATCAACTGCCAGGCTTCGCTTTCCAATTCCATCAGTGGTCTCTACTACCAGACGTTTCAATCCAGAGCAATCACAGGTGGGTGAGTAATGCCATGTTTACATTCAAAGAAGGCTCATTCTTTGAATATTGTAGTAGAAGGCTGCCACCTGGTGTACATATGAGGCTATGCAACGATGAACACAACAAAAGACTGAATTTAGAAAAATTGAGCAGTAGAGAAAGAAAACCTACCTTTAGTGTTCTCAATATACTGATGTTCAGCTCACCGATTTATAAAAAGGTTCAGCTTATTCCAGGGTGACCCGATATACACAAATTTTCATCACTAATAAAGCTGTACTACAAAATGCTAAATCGTATTTTATATAAAAAAAACTAATAAGCTATGATCATGGATCTGCCTGTTTAGATTGTGTTTTAAGAACCAGTACAAGATTAATAAAGCTAGTAAATTCGGTCAAGGTTTTTCTTTGTATTAGTAGGGCAAATCAGCGTTCGTTTGACCACAGTGGGAGCGGGATGGAAAATTTCTGACAGCGTATGTACTTTTCATTTGGTAAAGTCCATTCACTCCAAAATCAAATGTTAAAAGATAACATTTTGAATTACTTGTGAACATTCAAACGTACTGAGAATTTCCATTTTAAATTCTCACTCATATACCCAGCGTTAACAAAAAATGTTTGAAGTCTTTGGCCTCATTCAGACAAGGCTTACTTATCAGTACACCTGTGTGAGGGGCTGTCTTTGTCTGAAGCATCTATTGCAGGGGTCTCACACTGGCCCACCAGCTGTTGCAAAACTACTTCCATTATGCATTGCAAGGCTGACAGTTACAAGCATGACTCCTATAGGCAGAGGCATGATGGGACCCCTAATATATTGGGACCAGCACCTGTGTCCGTGCAGCCGCTGGCCCCCAAGAGACACTAACGAAACCTGTACAAAGACAGCCTTTTGCAAGGGCGGGGACACACAACTACTCCCGTATGAACAAGGCCCTTGAAGACATCTGGAGGGCACAAGAATGTTGAAACAAAAAACATTTAAAGTGATTGTAAAGGCTCTTTTTTATTTTAAACATTAAATGTTATACTTGCCTCCTCTGTTCAGTTGGTTTTGCACAGAACGGCCCAGATCCTCCTCTTATCGGGCCGTACTTTGCTGCTGCTGGCTACTCCTCCCATCATGTGCCCCTCAGCCAGCAGCTCCCTATGGGGCACCTTCCGTTTGAAGATGCCCCACAGATGCTCAATAGGGTTTAGGACTGGAAACATGCTTGGCCAGTCTCAGCTTCTTTAACAAGGCAGTGGTTGTCTTGGAGGTGTGTTTGGGGTTATGTTGGAATACTGCCCTGCGGCCCAGTCTCTGAAGGGAGGGGATCATGCTCTGCTTCAGTATGTCACAGCACATGTTGGCATTCATGGCTCCCTCAATGAACTGTAGCTCCTCAGTGCTGGGAGCAGTCATGCAGCCCCAGACAATGACACTCCCACCACCATGCTTGACTGTAGGCAAGACACACTTGTCTTCGTACTCCTCACTTGGTTGCCGCCACACACGCTTGACACCATCTGAACCAAATAAGTTTACCTGGATCTCATCAGACCACAGAACATGGTTCCAGTAATCCATGTTCTTAGACGGCAGACCTTTCAATTTTCATTCAATTGTTGATGTCAGAAATAATTCCATCACCAGGTCTCTATGCAACGCAGGGTTATCATGGTTGGTGGGAGAAGCAGACAGGGTGCTGTCCATAGCTTCCTGAAAACATCACAGCACCTTGCCTCATACCTCTCAAAATCCCTGAGCCCTCACACCTGACACAAGGAGTCGGCTAGTTCTTAGAGGAGGAGCTATGAAAGAAATCAAAACACCTTGGTGGGTGATGTTAAGACTGGAGGATTGGGCATTCTACAAAATCTTCATTATATGTAGTCTGTCCTAGGTAACGTCACCCTGGCCAATCAAAATGGCCAAACATGGGAACCAAAAAGAATCATCGGGGACGAGGTTTATGGATGCCACACTGCTGGAATGCAGGCCAGTATAGTTTTGCTTTGAAAGCATTATAATCCTTCCTATAGAGCTGCACGATTAACCATTAAAAAAAAGTGATCTCGATTCAACCACCCCTCATGATCTTAATCTGGCATTTCCACAATTCTATGTAACAAGTGCAGAGCTGATCTCCGCTCACTCACAGCTGTAAAAAAAGAAAAGAATAAAAAAAAAAAAAAAAAGGACAAACGTTTATCAACATTGCTCAGCGCAGAGAGAACTATAAAAGTATCATTTGGTTATTTTAGATCAAAGGGATGAACTACGGTCTAAAATGAGGTCAGTTTCCCCACTTAAAGGGCTAAAAGCCGGTACACACAGTACAACGGTTGTACAACGGTCGTACAACCAGCTTGTTGTACGATCACCCGACCATTAGTACGTGCAATAAGAACAGCCGACGGTCATACAACAGAAGTTGTACAACTGTTGTACCGTGTGTACAGAGAAGTTGGTCCAACAAAGTTGTACGTGCAAAACAGGCATGCTCAGAAGTCAGGAACGCCTGGAAGTCTCCGTTCGTATAAACCTACAATCCTAATTCATAAAACACATGCACCTGAACCTCGTTATATGCTTGTAGCAAGTCACCATGTTAGGCTTAGTTGTACGATCGCTTAGTTCATGTCAGTACATGACACAACAGCCAACTTGGTCCAAAGTTGGACATTTGGTTGTACAACCTTTGTACCCTTGAGTACGAGGCTTTAGCCTTTTCCTGACATTTGTTGCTTAGAAGTTAAAAAAAGGGATTTTATTAAAACTTACCGTAAAATCCCTTTCTCTGAGTTCACTGACAGGCGCAGCCCCTCTTTGACATGTGGGTTATATGCACATCCTACTAGGAGTTAACTAGGCAAAAAGAAAGCAAGCTGGCCCCTTCCAGGAGGCCATCCTCTCTCTCCCATATAACCCCCCTGCTCTGCTTAGCATATCAGTTCGTAACAAGCTGTACAAAACACAACGCAGAGGGGTGGGTGCTGCGTCTGTCAGTGAAAAGGATTTTATGGTAAGTTTTAATAAAATCCCTTTTTCTCTTATGTTCACTGACAGACAAAGCCCTTTCTTTGACATGTGGGGATGTCCCAAAGCTGTGTCAGTAAAGAGGGGTGGGTAAACGGCAACAACTGTACCCAACAGAAACCTCTCAGGAGGCGACAGCCGCGCCTACACTGCCGCCTGTAAAACTTTACGGCCAAAAGCAGCATCCGAAGATGCTGACACATCAACTTTATAAAACGTAGTGAATGTGTGCATCGAGGCCCAAGTAGCTGCCTTGCACACCTGTGACACCGAGGTCTGGTGTCTGAAAGCCCAGGAAGTGCTAACAGCCCTGGTGGAATGAGCCATGACTGGAAAAGGGGGTACCTTGCCCCGAACAGAATACGCATGAGTCACGGTCTGTCTGATCCAACGGGAAACAGTAGCCGACGAGGCCGCCAATCCTTTTGCGCGGACCGTCTGTCAGTACAAACAACTCGTCAGCCTTCCGAAAAGAGTCTGTAGCTGATAAATACACCAGCAAAACCCTCACGACATCCAATGAATGTAACTCAAATTCCTTAGGATGTGAAGGATGCGGGCACAACGAAGGAACAATACCTTCATTAATGTGAAAAGAAGAAACCACCTTCGGTAAAAACAAAGGAGACGGGCGCAAGACCGCCTTGTCCTTGTGAAGGACCAAGTAAGGAGACTTGCAGGACAACGCTGCCAACTTAGACACCCGCCTTGCGGATGTAATTGCCACCAAGGAAGCCACTTTCTGCGACAGCAATTGTAAGGGAATATCTCTGATCTTCTCATATGGTGACTTCTGTAGCACAGAAAGCACCAAATTCAAATCCCACGGTGCCATAGGCGACTGTACCTGAGGAGCCACATGGCGCACACCTTGTACAAATGTACGAATCAACGAATGTGACACCAAAGGCCGCTGAAAGAATCGCCAGAGCCAAAATCTGACCCTTGAGAGTACTCAAAGCCAATTTTTTATCCAGATTAAATTAATCTTACGCGAAGTACACTTGCACGCCTTTAGCATGGTAGAGATCACGGAGTTAGCGACACCCTAATCCCTCAGCACCTGGGACTCAATAGCCAAGCCGTCAAAGCCAGCGAGGGTAAAGCAGGGTGCAAGATGGGTCCCTGAGACAACAGATTTTCACGCAGGGGAAGACACCAGGGAACATCTGCCACCATTCGCACGACGTCGGCGTACCACGGACGCCGAGGCCAATCCGGAACCACCAGGATCATCGGAATCCCCACCGCTTCCACCCTGCGCAGTAGCCGCGGTAGAAGCTTGATGGGAAGATAGGGCGTACAGAAGACTATACCGACCCCAAGGTGCTACCAGCGATTCTGTGGCGTAAGCCAACGGGTCTCTAATCCTGCACACAAAAGTTTTCATTTTGTGGTTGAACCGAGACGCCATGAGGTCCACATCTGGCGTGCCCCACTTGTGGCAAATCTGGCTGAACACTTCTGGATGGAGGGACCATTCCCCTTGATCCAGCGTCTGGCGACTGAGGAAGTCCGCCTGCCAATTCTCTACGCCTGGAATGTAGATGGCGGAGATCGCCGGCACGTGAAGTTCTGCCCATCGCAGAATGAGAGCCGCTTCCGCAGCCGCTGCCGAGCTTCTCGTTCCGCCCTGATGGCTCACATACGCCACTGCCGTGGCATTGTCCGACTGAACCCGAACCGGGAGGCAGAGCCTGATCACCCTCAGCTCCAGCACATTGATCGGAAGGCGAGATTCCTGCGCCGACCAGCGGCCTTGAGAAGACAACTGCCCCAGGACCCCCCCAGCCCGATAGGTTGGCGTCCGTCGTGACTATCGACCAATTCAGGGAAAAAAATTACTTCCAACGTTAGAGCCGGGGCCCGAAGCCCCCATGTCAACGACCCTCTGGTCTGAGAATCCAATCTGATCAACTGGTCTAGGGACAGTGGGGACTTGTCCCACCGAGATAGAATCGCTCGTTGAAGGAGCCAAGTGTGACTCTGGGCGTAGGGTACCGCCTCGAAGGCTGAAACCATGAGCCCAAACACCCGCATACAGAACCGTAAGGGAGGACCACCGGTGTGACAGCAGGGTTCGCACCGCTGCTTGCAGTGTCAGCAACTTGGCCGGAGGTAAGAACACCTTCGCCTGCTCCGTGTGCAGAAACAGACCCAGATATTCCAGGCGACAGGACGGTGCCACCGTCGACTTCCGCAGATTGATCAGCCAGCCGAAGTCCATTAATGAGGTCATGGTGATAGCCACATTCTCCTCCAGAGCCAAAGCAGACTCCGCTCTCAGGAGCAGGTGGTGGAGGTATGCTACCACCGCAATGCCTCTCTGCCTCAGTAGCGCCAGCACCGGGGCCACCAGCTTGGTGAACACCCGGGGAGCCGAGGCCAGAACGAAGGGAAGTGCAACGAATTGGTAATGAAGATCTCCCACTGCAAAGCGCAGGAAGTGATATCCAGGGACGCCATTAAGTCCCCTTGGTGCAGGGCGGCCACGACCGAACGGATAGATTCCATCCGAAATTTTCGCGCTCTCACAAAGTGGTTTAGCGCCTTTAGGTCCAGAACTGGCCTGAAAACCCACCCCCCCCCCCCATTTTTGGGGACCACGATTAGGTTTGAGTAGAAACCGTGAAACCTCTCCAACTGAGGTACTGGCACGATCACCCCCTGGTCGGAGAGTGCCTGAATAGCCCTTAAGAGGGCCTCCCGACGCCCCTGAGGGAGTCTCAAGTTCGATGGGAAGAACCTGTCGGTGGGCAGAGTGCTGAACTCTATCCTGTACCCGGAGGACACCACTTCCTGCACCCAATGGTCGGAAATGAGGGCAGTCCACCTGCCTGCGAACCCCAGAACCCATCATGCAGAGGAGAGCTTGTCCTCTGTCTTTTCATTCCTGCGCTGCCAGGGTCGCTTACCGGCCCCTGCGGCAGGCTTGCTGGGCCTCGACCACTTGCCCACTGCGCCAGGAGCACGAAAAAAACCTCTTCTGACCCGAAGAGACAGGCCCCCGCTTGCAGCAGAACTCCCGCCGACTGGGCTCTGGAAGGAAAGTACTCTTCCCTCAAGTGAAATCCTTGATGATTTCATCCAACTGTGGCCCAAAGAGACGGCCACCCTGAAAGGGAAGATCCGCAAGACCTTTTTTGGAAGCGTGGTCACCCAACCACGAACGTAACCAGAGAACCCGTCTGATGACTGCAAAAACAGACAGACATTTTTGACAACATGGGAAGCAGGTCCAGAGCTGCATCACACAGGTACCGAATACCCTGAAACAAATGGTCTGCCTTTTGCAACGCCTCAAGCGTCCTGCCGCAGTCCAAATCATTCTGCAGCTCCGGCATACATTCAGATATTGCACCGCCATGGCAGACGCCAGGGCCGGCCGCATGGCTGATCCTGCCAACAGGAAAAGTGCCTATGACAACGCCTCCGTCCACCTATCAGCTGGGTCCTTAAACGAGGACGACCCTTCCAAAGGAATGGTCATTGCCTTGTTCAGTTGAGCCACCGGTGGGTCCACTGTGGGGGGACACCCACTTCTTCACGAAACTATCCTCAAAGGGATAGCGTATAGCGAAACGTTTAGGTAGGGCAAAGGAATTTTGTGGACGCTGCCATTCCCGATAGACCAAATGGTCAAAAAAATAAGGATAAGCTTTAGGCGACCTAGGCGGCCTAGCAGACCCGCAAACATATGCGGACGCTTGCGACTCCCCTGCTTGGTTTAGTCACAAGGACGCACGGATATTAGAAATCAGTGCGGTCACCAGCGCTTTTTCGCACGCAACCGATGCCCCCTGGTCCTCTTCGCCGTCCGAGGGGACTAGTTCACCCTCTGAGTTCCACGGGGGTCCCCGTGACCCCCGAAGCCATTTCCGGTTCAGATTCTTCCCCTGAGGAACAAGGGGGAGGCGGGCATTTTTTAGGGGCCCCCAGAGCGTTGCTCGGCCCCACCCAGGGAAGAAATTCCCCAAACACTGCTCAGCTGGTCCAGGGACACCAGGGCCCCCAGCGCAGGTTGCGCTGCCGCTGACTCCTCCCCAGAAGGACCTGCA
Organism: Glandirana rugosa; assembly: GCA_018402905.1. Lineage (NCBI taxonomy): Eukaryota > Metazoa > Chordata > Amphibia > Anura > Ranidae > Glandirana > Glandirana rugosa. The sequence continues at coordinate 409,003 of BLSH010098745.1, read as the reverse complement.
GGGTCATCTGCCATCGCACTACCGGAACTGACAGTCAAAATTCGAAAAATGATCTGACACCCCCACAATGCAGCCCCACCGCCGCCCCGCAAAATGCCAGGGAAACCCCAGGAGGACTGCACCCACCGCTACCAACACCCCAGGGAGAGCCCTTGCTGTCTCTTGCCCACAAGCGCTGCTCCCAGCAGGAGTGCTTAAGGACCGCCAGGAAGAAGCTTGCGCCGTCTGTAGCCAGCCACGCTGTCCCAAGCGAAAAGGAAAGTAAAACGGCAGCAGCACGTTTTACACTGCTCCAGGGACATCCAATATGGCCGCCAAGATAATCCACAAGAGGCCAAAGCCTGTGTGCAGGCCGCGACTACAGCAAAATGGCCGCCACTGGCACTAGAGGGAAACTCAGTAAAATGGCCGCAGCTACGGCAAAATGGCAGCGGATCGCCGCATAGCGGTATAAAAACACACAAATGCGGTATTTAAACAGGGTGCAGTGCGGGGGGAGGGTGGGGAGGGGGATGAGGGAGGGGGGAGAGGACACCCAGGAGGGCACCAGCCCAGTGACCACCCTCCACCGGCCGGCCAGAAAACACTAAAGTACGCCCAGCACCCCCCCTCCGCGCCCCTAGGGGGGGGGGAAGAGAGGTGGTCACTCACCACTCTGACCTGCGTAGCGGGTAGCCACCCGGTCGCAGACCTTCCTCCCCAGCCAGAGAGGGATGCTGCAGGAAAAAAGCCCCTGGACAGGAACAGAGTCCGGTCACCGGGCGCAAGTGGGGGTCATCCCCTGGCCACCCGCACGGAACGGGCATGGTGCAGCGGGCCCCGCCACAGCATAGGACTAGCTCGCATCGGTCGGCCGCGCTGGGGAATGTGCAGGATTCTAGTTATCCTCTATGCCCCAGCCGGCTTCTTGATAGCAGTCTTCATCAGATAGCTTGAAAAAAAATAAAAAAGCGGTAGCAAAAAATATGAACCACAGGTCCCATAAGGGAGCCAGGTCAACTCCTTGCACTAGGCATAATAAAACTGATATGCTAAGCAGAGCAGGGGGGTTATATGTGTGAGAGAGAGGACGGCCTCCTGGGAGGGGCCAGCTTGCTTTCTTTCTTTCTTTTTGCCTAGTTAACTCCTAATAGGATGTGCATATAAACGCACATGTCAAAGAAGGACTGCGCCTGTCAGTGAACGTAAGAGAAATCTGTATTTTTTGCTAGAAAATTACTTCGAACCTCCAAACAAATATATTTTTGGCGGTTGCTGCAATATTTGAGGTCACAACATTTGCGCAACAGACTTTCAAACCCAATTTTTAGGGGAAAAATATACATCAATGAATTTTTAAAAAAAAAAAAAAAAAAAAAAAAAACGAAACAGTAAAGTTAGCCCAATTTTTTGTATAATGTGAAAGATGTTACGCCAAGAGAATCGTGATCCTTATTCTAAGCAAAAAAATTGTGATTCTCATTGTAGCCAGAATCGTGCAGCTCTACCTACCCACCTTGTGTTTTTCACCTGCGCAAAACGTGCATTGCTCAGGTTTTCATAGTGTCATTTCTTGGCCTGTATGTACAGCCTATGATGGAGCAAGAATTCACATTCCTGTGTCAGCAGTTTGCTTGTGTTTGAACATGTGGCATGCCATATTGCACTGCACAGGTTAAGGCATGAACTCTGCATGTAGTCTAAGGCTGGCCATACAAGTGCCGAATTCTCAGCGATGTTTTTTTTTTTTACCATTAGTGGGGCTGCAGCAATGGCGATTTACGTGCAGCCATCTAATTTAAGTGATCAGGCATGTTGGAAGTTTTTTGAAAAACTAATTTCTAATCAATGATGGGAGAATTGTGAGAAATATAAAAAAAAGCAAAAAAAAAAAACCCACGCATGAGCTGTGACCGGGAAAGAAAATAAGATTCCTGGCCACAAATTTTCTTTTCTGTAACAGGTGGTGAAACTGAATGCTTCGCTGGTTGAATTTCGAAATCAATGGTAACACCATCGGATCACAAAACGTTCGATTTTTGATTGAGAACTCATTTGGAATTTGACCCATGTATGGCCTGCATATATTTGAAATTAAATCTATTATGTTTTGGAAATGACAGTGTGGGTGGATTTCTGCCAATCACAGGCTGTGTCATGCCCCCTTAGATTAGGAGGGTAGTGAAGCCTCTAATAATCTACATGTAAAATATCCTGCTCCCATTGTGTTTAGCTGGTTAGTAGGCATGGAGGAGGAGGGAAGGAGTGGGCTGTCATTTACCACTGTGTATACACCCACATGTGTGACTCTGGTCACATAGGCTGCTCAGATGTGATAGGGAGGAAATGCTCAGTACAGAAATAGAAATTCACTGAAAACTGAAAGTTGCCACCACAGCTGCAAAATCCCTAGCTGAATTGGGGATATGAAGCAGTAGGATCGACCAGTTTTTTTGCAAAATACAGTAAACAAATCTCAGTGAGTATGAACAGCATGTAATACACCTATTGATAGCTTTTCTATGATGTGGGTTTAGTGACACTTTAACAACGTGATCCTCGGCGCATTGGCACTCCAGTAGACGTGAAGAGACATGCTGGACAGACGCACTCCCTAAAAGCACTCCTTTATTGAAAATCACATTAAAATCCAAAAAACAGTCAGCATATATAAAGGAAACCCAAGGGGTCAATACAGCAGGCTAAGCTTAGCCCATTGTATTGACCCCTTGGGTTTCCTTTACACGTCTACTAATGATGCCAAGCTGCACCTGTGTCCATTGGAGTTGGGAGCAGAGGTAAATTGAACCTCATTTAGCCTTAAGCAGTGCAACTGAGTTTGTTTGCTCTGAAGTCTGGACATTGGCACTCCACTCGTGATGTAACATGGCAAGGCATGGATTGGATGAGGTGTGACCAAAAACAAGAAATTGTCTGTCCTTTTAGCAAATAGAACCAGGCTAGGCAATACCTACCTAAGACAACAAAAACATTGAAATTGTACAATGCCTTTAGGCTAGATCAGTTACTCAAAGCATTGAAGTCAGAAAGCAGCATGGCAGCCAGGCAACTAGCATGCACAGAATGGGAAGCCAATGGAAGCCTCCCCATTTCTTTCCAAGGTTGTTTGTGAGCGTGCATTCTGCACAGTGTGAAGGAAAAAAAAAGCAGATTACCGATCTTTTGTTTACATCACGTGGTCAGCGGTCATTGGGGCCCTTTACAATGATCGGAGATCAGCCGAGTCTCATTGACTCAGTGGTCACAGAGCGCGCCACGCGTGACCCGAAGGGTGCGCGCAGGCAGCTCGTGAACGGGAGGATGTCCATGGATTCCCTCCCAGCAATTCAGGTATGCGCTGTAGCCGTGTCTTGACTATAGCACGGACGGGAAGTGGTTAATATCTATTGGATCCTGTGCGACCATTTTCTTGGGCCCCCCTCCAAATTCTGAGAGATCCAAAAATAATAGCCAGACTCTAAATCAGTTTGCTGCAGCAGATCATGCAGCGATTTCAATTGATTGCGTCAGGTTACAGCCCATCATTACCACTCACTGACTGGTTGCTAGAGGTTACAACACAATTTGTGCTTGCTGACTGGTTGCTAGAGATTACAGCAGATCACTACTGTTCACCAATTAATTGACACCGGTTACTGCACATCATTACCACTCACTGAGCAGTGGAGCAATCCCAAATATTTAAGTAAAGCAGCACATAAATACACACACTGCAAGAGATGACCAGAGACCGCGCACATGCTACAGGAGAGGACCAGAGACCGCGCACATACTACAGGAGAGGACCAGAGACCGCGCACATACTACAGGAGAGGACCAGAGACCGCGCACATACTACAGGAGAGGACCAGAGACCGCGCACATACTACAGGAGAGGACCAGAGACCGCGCACATACTACAGGAGATGACCAGAGACCGCGCACATACTACAGGAGATGACCAGAGACCGCGCACATACTACAGGAGATGACCAGAGACCGCGCACATACTACAGGAGATGACCAGAGACCGCGCACATACTACAGTTGACCAAAGACCTTTTCATCAATGCACAGCTTTGAAGCTTAATAGCTCAGGGTTTAGGATAGCAGCTGGGCATTCTATGGGGGGGGGGCATACCTGGCCAGCCTTGCTCACCATGCACTTTCAAAAGTCCGGCTCCCACTCCAAGCTCTTCTACTACAGCTGCTCCCTCCCGAGCATACAGGCTGCATGGGGTGGGGTCAGGGCATCAGTGGAGCTACTGCCCCCGTCCCCTCTGCTGGCTGGGAATACAGAGCTGCCTCCCTCCTGAGTATACAGTTTGCATGGGGCGGGGTCGGAGCCTCAGTGGAGCTCCCAGCCCCACCCCTTCGCTGCTGGCTGGGGAATACCCGAGCCTCCCTCATAAGCATAAAGACTGCATAGGGCGGGGTCAGAGCGTCAGTGGAGCACCCGACCCAGTCTTCTCTGCTCGCTCAGGATTACAGCGCTGCCTCCCGTGTCCACTGTGCACTTTGCAGTGCCATCATCACGGCCGCAATTTGCGGGTAGCGTGTGCTCAAGGGGGGCAGCTGCTTTGGGCCCCACAGGTGAGACTGGGCCCAGGGTAGCTGCCCCATTTTAAAAACTGCCCTGGTCCTACATCAGATCAGTCCGATTTCTGTGAACAGGGACCAGACTTTGAACAATACCAGGCACCTTGTGCTCTGGGGATCTTGAAGGGGATACCCCGCCAAATTAAAAAAAAAAAAAAAAAAAAAAACACACGGCATGGATCCCTTCCCGCCCCCCCCCCCCCATCCGAGCAGCCCAGCAGGTCAGGAAAAGGGATGGGGACGAACGAGCGCCCCCCTCCTGAACCATACTAGGCCACGTGGGGGTGCTTCGCGACAGGGGAGCCCCCACCCCATAGCACCTTGTCCCCCATGTTGATGAGGACAAAGGCCTCTTCCCGACAACCTTGGCCAGTGGTTGTCAGGATCTGCGGGGGGGCTCTTCGGAATCTGGAAGCCCACTTTAACAAGGGCGCCTGCAGATCCCAGCCCCCCACCCTATGTGAATGAGTATGGTGTACCCCTACCGATTAAACTAGAAAAAGAGGTAGAAAAAAAAAAACAAACACTACACAGGTTTTTTAAGCATTTTATTAAGGCAGCTCCGGCGTCTTCTCCCTCTTCGGCTCTTCTCCCTCCTCCGGCATCGTCTTTCTTCTACTCTTTTGCTGGTTCTTCTCTGCACCGTCTTCTGCTCTTTTGCCGGGTCTTCTCCGCTGTCTTCTCTCTCTGACGTCATCCAGAGGCCCCGCCCCTTATGAAATCACCGCCCATCATGCCCAAGGTGGTGATGTCATAAGGGGGTGAGGCCTACAGGTGATGTCAGCAGATGGCCCCACCCCATGCAAATAAGTCAACGCACAGTGCAGAGACAGCATTAGTGCGGGAGATCGTGTCGAGTCAACATCGGAGGAAGAACAAAGGAAGAACAGAGGGAGAAGACAGTGGAGAAGACCCGGCAAAAGAGCATAAGGTGGTGCAGAGAGAAGAACCAGGACGCAGGAGCTGCCTTAATAAAATACTTTAAAAACCCGTGTAGTGTTTTTATTTGACTTTTTTTTGTAGGCGAATGGTTTTCATTCACAGGGTGGGAGGCCGGGATCTGGGAGGTTCCAGGGGGCTTCCACCCCAAAGCACCCACCCCCCTCCATGTTGAGGGCACGCGGCCTGGTATGGTTCAGGACTCACTCATCCCCACCCCCTTTCCTGACCTACCAGGCTGCGTGCTTGGATAAGGGTCTGATATGGATTTTGGTGTGGGGGTTCCCCTTAAAAGCCATACCAGACCAAAGGGCCTGGTATGCTCTTGGAGGGGGAACCCATGCAATTTTTCTTTTTTAAATTTAGCGTGCAGTTCCCCTTCAAGATCCTCAGAGCACAAGTCACATGCCAAAGTAGGATCAGTTAAGACAATGATCTGACTTTAATCCAACTTCAATGATATTCAATGGGCTGAAGTAGGATCAAAGTCAGACAAAAGTAGTACAGGAACCCTTTACAAAGTCGGTCCGACTTATGTCGGACCAGTTAAGACGGCTCTCATAGGGAATCATTGATTTGATGATGTAATGCGACTTGAGCTCCTAAGGTCGGTCCATTTGTCGGACTAGTGTGAACCCAGCCTTAGATGTTCCTACAACTTGATTGGAGTCCACCTGTGGTAAATTCAGTTGATTGGACATCATTTGAAAGGAATACACCTGTCTATATAAGGTCCCACAGTGCATTTCAGAGCACAAATCAAGCCATAAAGTCCAAAGAATTGTCTTTAGACCTCAGGGACAGGGTTGTATGAGGGAAAGATCTGGGAAAAGGTACAGAAAAATTTCTGCAGCATTGAAGGTCCAAATGAGCACAGTGGCCGCCATCATCCGCAAATGGAAGAAGTTTGAAACCACCAAGATTTCCTAGAGTGGGCTGCCTAGTCAATCTGAGCAATTGGGGGAGAAGGGTCTTTGTGAGGGAGGTGACTAAGAACTAGATGGTCACTCTGACAGAGCTCCAACATTTCTCTGTGGAGAGAGGAGAACCTTCCAGAAGAGCAACCATCTCTGCAGCACTCCATCAATCAGGCCTGTATGGTAAAGTGGTCAGACAGAAGCCACTCCTCAGTAAAAGGCACATGACAGCCTGCCTAGAGTTTACCAAAAAGACACCTGAAGGACTCTGACCATGAGAAAGAAAATTATCTGGTCTGATGAAAGATTGAACTCTTTGGCCTGAATGACAAGCGTCGTGTCTGGAGGAAACCAAGCACCGCTCATCACCTGGCCAATACCATCCCTATAGTGAAGCATGGTGGTGGCATCATACTGTGGGTACGTTTTTCAGCGGCAGGAACTGGGAGACTAGTCAGGATTGAGGGAAATATGAATGCAGTAATGTACAGAGACACCCTTAATGAAAACCTGCTCCAGAGTGTTGTGGACCTCAGACTGAGGTAAAGGTTCATCTTCCAACTAAACAACGACCCTACGCACACAGCCAAGATAATAAAGGAGTGGCTATGGGACAAATCTGACAATATCCTTGAGTGGCCAAAACTTGAACCGGATTGAACATCTCTGGAGAAATCTGAAAATGGCTGTGCATGGACGTTTCCCATCCAAACTGAGAGCTTGAGTGGTCCTGTAAAGAAGAATGGCTGCCCAAAAATAGGTGTGCCAAGCTTGTTACATCATACTCAGACTTGAGGCAGTAATTGGTGCCAAAGGTGCTTCAACAAAGTATTGAGCAAAGGCTGTGAATACTTTGGTACATGTGATTTTTTTCATTTTTTAATAAATTTGCAAAGATTTCAAACAAACTTCCTTCATGTTCTCATTATGGGGTATTGTTTGTAGAATTTTAAGGAAAATTAATTTAATCCATTTTGAATAAGGCTGAAAGAACAAAAAGTGGAAAAAGTAAATCGCTGTGAATGCTTTCCGGATGCACTGTGTGTGTAGCAAGCTTTGAAAGTCTACTTGGCTAAACTCTGCAGGTAATGAATATTTGGCAGTAATAGCCTTAGGGAGATTGTTAAATATATAATGACCATGGCACGCTTCACTCTAAAGCTGGCTATAGATGGATAGAATTTAGAATGGAAATTCTTAGAAAAAGAATGTTTTAAGAGGTTTGTTCATTTTTCTAATTAGTGGGGCCAAATCAAGGTTGGTTTCCGAACTAACCAATTTCTGATTTACATTCAGTACAGTCCTTTCATTCCAAAATAACATGTTTAAAAGCAAAAATGGCATTAGAATGTTCTGAGAAGTTTTGTACAAATTTTCCTAAGAGTTCCTAATTCTTGTTCTGAATTCTACCCATCTATGGCCAGCTTATCCCTTACAAGCTTTGATCAGGTAATAAAATACCAGTTTATTATTAGCGAACAGTACATTTTCTTTCCTATTGGTTAATCTATACCAAGACTGGACACAAGGTGGCAGTATCTAGCACTGCATGCAAATGACAACAGCAAGACGACAAGGAATGCAGTACTTTGTACATGGTATTGTCCTGTAAAATGATATCCAGCACTCCAGGGAACATTAAAAGGATTTCCTTACAAAGCCAAAACCATGAATGAGATGCATAAAAAAAATTAAAGGTAACAGGCTTACTGTATTTTATTTTTTTTTACAAACACATGGACCTAAAAATGACTATATGTCCCTATCATACATTATACACATACAAAAATGGTGACATAAAATTACTAGCTGTAAAAACATATGAACCTATGCAGACAGAAATGTGGAACCTTTCGAACAATACTAATTGTTTGGCTGGTCTCATTGTTGTAACACCTTACACATGCCAATCACATCTTTATAGGTTGGCTTGTGCGGCCCTCGAAAACCTCATCTCTTTCAACCATTTATACCTTTAGTGCCACAAGATAAGTGGTGAATAGCAGAGAGAGAATAAAACAAAACTTTGTGAAGAGGGATTAGAACCCCTGTCATTATTTATTGCTGTCTGTGCCCATATTAGGGAGATTCACCCTCTATTTCTCCCGTTTACCATTATCATTCAGTGAAAGTAAAAGAAAATACCACATTTCATCCGCAGAAAGGAGGGGAAATCTTCAATTGGGGACACTAGTTCTGGTGACCTGGGAGTCCCCAAGGAATTCCCTTAACCACTTCAATACCGGGCACTCACCCCCCTTCCTGCCCAGACCAATTTTCAGCTTTCATCGCTGCTGCATTTTGAATGACAATTGCGTGGCCACGCAGCGCTGTACTCAAACTAAATTTTTATCATTTATTTTGGTGGTATTTGATCACCTCTGTGTTTTTTATTTTTTGCGCTACAAATAAAAGACTGAAAATTTTGAAAAAAAAAAAGTTTTTGTTTCCGTCACAAAACTTCCTAAATAAGTATGTTTTCTACTTCACTGATGGGCACTTAGTGCCGCTTATCTGTGCCCATCAGTGCTGCATATGACAAGCAATCATAGGTGGCACTGACGGGCACTCATAGGTGGCACTCATAGGCAGCACTGTTGAGGCACTAGCAGGTATCAGAGATGGTACTGATTGACATCCCTATAGTACAGAGTGTGCCATACCTGGTGGTCATGGGCAGCATTACTGGTTGTTATGGGTGGGCATCCCCCTGTGGTCCCAGGTTGGCATCCGTAGGCTCCATGGTGGTCCTGGGTGGCGATCCGCAGGGGGGGGGCTGCACTGATAAACAATCAGCATAGACCTCCCGTCAGGAGAGCCGCCAATCAGCTCTCCTCTACTCGCGTCTGAAGACGCAAGTAGAGGAAAAGCAGATATACGGCTCTTCTGGTTTACACTGATCAGCCGTGATTACCACGTTATCAAACGTGACCAAAGAGCTTCCAACGGAGGCTCTTTACCGAGATCGCTAATGCGGTGTGTCAGACTGACACACCGCACCACCAATTCCCGCGGTGCGTGCATTCGCAGGTTATCCGGCTGGACGTCATATGATATCCGGTCAGGATAATGAAACCCCTGCCTGCCCGTCATTTGTCTATAGGCTGGGCGGGAAGTGGTTAATTAACCGGGATTTTGCCTCACTTCCTGTTTGGAGACGAGAGAGGAAGTTGAGGGAAATCTCCACAATGGGACACAGGTGGCAAAAAATAATCTCTTACAGGAGTTATAACCCTTCCTTACTCTATCCCAAATTAAAAAACAAGGTTTTGCCTATAGTTGTACTTTAAAGTGGTTGTAAAGCCTTACATATACCCAGTGAAGTGACTGGCCTCAGGTGATACACAGATGAAACAAATCCTCCTACATAAGTTGCACCTGTTTATCTGCAGCATTTTCTCTACAGCCAAAGTACATACTTTATAAAGCTTGTATGAGCTGTCAGAAAACAGGGGACAGAGAGATGGAGTTAGACTCTGCGGAGCTCAGAGCTGACACACCCTCCTTCACACAGGAACAGAGCTGAGGCCAACAATATGTTGGAGCTCCCACCCATCACCATTTTTCTCTTGGTGTCAGGAAAACGTATCAGAAGTGACTCATGCTGATAGAGGAATGAGGCAGCAGACAGAAGATATTTAGTGCTCTTAATTGAGACAAGTACACACTACAGAGGGATAAGCTTTGTTCATATGTCATGTATGTCATGTCTGAGGTTTGCAACTAGAGGTCAACCGTTTTTTTGGCATTTTTTAACCAGTTGCCGACCGCCTGCCGTGGCTTGACGGTGACAACATGGTTCGTTATCGCGAAAGGCCGTCACCTGACGGCAGCCGCGAGAACGAGTATTGTGAGAGCACGCGTGCTCACTGTTTTTCCGGGGGGAGCCAGGGAGTGGGTAGGGCGGACTCTATCTCCGCCGGCTACCCGCGATGGCCCCCCGCAGGGAGAGAACGGAGGTCCGTGTATGTAAACACAGATCTCCGTTCTCACGGAGGGGGAAGGGATGTGATCACAGGCTTCCTGTATATGGAAGCCTTGATCACTCCCCTGCCCCTGCCAGCCCAGCCCCCATACAATTAGAACACACTGAGGGAACACAGTTAGCCCATAGTGCGTCCCCTTCAGGTTAACCCCTTCATTGCCAATGGTATTTATACAGTAATCAATGCATTTTCATAGCACTTATCGCTGTATAAATGCCAATGGTCCCAAAAAAGTGTCAAGTGTCAGAATTCTCCGACATGTCCGCCGCAATATCGCAGTACCGCTAAAAATCGCAGATAGCCACCATTACTAGTAAAAAATAAAATAAAAAAACCCATAAATGAATCATTCAGAAGCGCAGCAACTTTTGCGCAAACCAATTAATGAGTGCCGAGAGAGATTTTCTTTTTTACCAAAAATATAAGAATATAAATCGGCCAAAACCGATGAAAAAAAACTTTTTTTTTTTTAGCTATTTTAGCAAAATGTAATTTTTTTTTTTTTTTTTTGCAAAATTGTCGCTCTTTTTGTTTATAGCAGTGATCAGAAATGACGCAGGGGTGATCAAATAACACCAAAAAAAAAAGCTCTATTTGTGGGGAAAAAAATGACGCCAATTTAGTTTTGGTACAAAGTCGCACAGCCGCGCAATTGTCAGTTAAAGCAACACAGTGCCGAATTGCAAAAAGTGCTCTGGTCTTAAACTGGGAAATCCTTCCTGGGCTGAAGTGGTTAATTAATCGGCATCGGCCAATTATGCTGCAAGTTAGGCCAATTAATTTATGCACTGGACCAGTTCACACGGGGGATCCGACTTGCAAGGCGACTCAGAGCGACCCCACACAGCGTGACTTCAACGTGACTTGCAAATAACTAGAAGTCAATGGAAGTCGCCTGAAGTCGCCCAGGAACCTGTTTAAGTCGGAGCGACTTGAGTCACTCCTATTAGAACAAGGAAGCCAAGAATCCGGGCAGCCTGCCAAGTCTGAAAACATCAAAGAACCAAAGAGATACATTTCCACTTATCAAAAGGAATGAATTCTGGTGTGTAGAAAAGCTCAGTTTAACCATTTAGGCCCCTTTCACACTTGTGCGACGCGATTTTAGTGCGATTTTGATGAGATTTGGGATCAGTATGACTTTGTTGCAACTTTGGTACAATGAAAACCTAATTACAAAGTCATACAGAAATAGTACAGAAATCGCATCTATATTATTCAGGTGCGATTTGCATGCGACTGATGGTTTAATATTGAAGTCTATGGACCTCAAGTTGCATCAAAGTTGGACAAAAGTAATGCAGGGACTACTTTGAAGTCGGTGCAACTTAAAGTCGCACAGATATGAATGGTACTCATCGGAAATCATGAAGAACGACTTGTTATGTGACTTTTCAGTCCCAAGTCACAGGACAAGTCGCATAAGTGTGAAATGGGTCTTAAAGACCAAATCTTTTCTGACATTTGTTACTTACAAGTAAAAATCCAGCATTTTCTGCTAGAAAATCACTTACAACCCCCCAAACTTTTTTTTTTGCAGAGACCCTAGAGCACAGGTGTCAAACTGGCGGCCCTCCAGCTGTTGCGGAACTACAATTCCCATGAGGCATTGGAAGGCTGACAATTACAATGATGACTCCCACAGGCAGAGGCATGATGGGACTTATAGTTCCACAACAGTTGGAGGGCTGCCAATTTGACATCCCTGCCCTAGAGAATAATATGGCGGTTGACGCAATATTCTATGTCACACGGTGTTTGCGCAGCGGTCTTTCAAATGCATTTTTTTTTTAAAAAAAAACACTTTAAAAGAATTTTTTTTAAAAAGTAAAAAAAGTTAGCCCATTTGTTTTTTTTGTTTTTTTGTCCAAAAGTTGATTACCTGTTTTTGTGTATTTAATATTTAAGATCTACCAACATTCACTAAAAGATCGTCTTTTACGACCTAAAAATG
>BLSH010098745.1:373729-392735 GCA_018402905.1 Glandirana rugosa | reverse complement strand
GCAATGACACCAGGTAACTGACCTGGGGACGGAAGGGTAACGGGTTAAAACCTAAACACCCCCCCAATAAGGATACGGACCACAATAAAAGCTTCCTGCTCTAAAAAAAAATAAAAATAAATCTGCTTTAGCCTGTCCAGATACTTGGAGCATAGACAAATATCACAAGTTTCTGGTGATATTTCTGCAGAATGTTTGCCGTCATTACATTTTTCAGTACCATTTACAATCGGACATCTTTTTCATAGACTTGCAGTTCTGTGTTCTACCCTAAGAATGTGCTTCAACAGAATCCCCTTAGATACATCTGATCCTTGCTCTCTCCTACAGCAGACTGGGCATTTAGAAGTATGCAAGGATGTATTGTGTTATAGAACTCTGCATGCTGGCCTTGGCCATACACGGATCGAAACGCAGATTGTTCTGCAGTAACTGAACGTATTTCAATAAGTGTGTGGCTGTCCCAGCTCAGAAAGGAGTTGATAGCTTGGATCCCTTTATCCAACTTAACGTGAATGGCCAGCTTTAGCCAATTAATTTTTAATGACAGAATTGAGGATCCTGGAAGGGTAGGAACAATGAAAAAATGAAAGACCATTTTTTACAACTCTGAATAAGGGAACACAATAATGAGCCAAGTTGCAACATTATTCATCAATGTTAAAATGATGATACGCTAATTAAAAATGTAAAAAAAGAACACGTTACACAATGTACCAAGCTCCTTTTGGGAGATGTGTTTTGCTCACAAGTCATTTGTGACGTACTAAATTATGTGATAACAAGCCATAACAATAAACATCAGTTATGCAAGCCTTGAGTATGGCCAGTCACTAATTTATCACTAGACTGCAATTATTGTCAACAGGTACTGGAGCAATCTATAACTATTCAAAGACATCAGCATGCCTCTTCATGTAGGATGATCGTAAAACAAATAGAACATAGCTCCAGAAATAACCTACAATCAAACTTGAAAGATGATCCTCGGAAAAGGAAACAATACCATTGATACTCTTTAAAGGTCATCTTCAGTTTAAGGAATGTCAGCCAAAAACAACTTAAGCCCCTTTCACACTAGCGGATCGTTCAGGTCCACCTGTCAGTTTTTCAGGTGGACCCGAACGGATGCTCCATTGTCCTCTATGGAGCGATGGATGTCAGAGGTGACATGTCCACTGACATCCAATCCGTTCTGATCTGCCAAAAACAGACGGATGGAAACCCTATTTTCCATCCGCCTGGTGGATCGGATGAACACGGGCACACGGGTACTGTCCTGTCATCGGCCGGCTCAGCGGGGATAAACAGATGGATCCCCGCTGAGCAGCAGAGCCTGTCAAAAGGGGCTCCGCTCGTGTGAAAGGGGCCTAAATTTGAAGTTTTGTTTTTTATAGAAATGAAAAGCCAGGTTTTTAAAGGGGTTGTAAAGCCTCATGGTTTTTCACCTCTATGCATTAAATGAATTAAGGTGAAAAACCTTCTGTTCTTCAGCTGGCCCCCAGACCCCCCTTTCTCTTACCCAGGGAGGGCACGTCCATTAAGGGCGCACAGGCGCCGCCCCCTCTATCTAGCCACCTCCATATCAGTGGTACTCAACTCCCCCCCCCCAACCGGCCAGGTTTGCAGGATAACTGAAATACATCACAGGTGATATCATTTGTTGCTCAATGATTGCAGTATTCTAGTCTGCATCTCCCCAAGGTAATACTTAAAGTCTGGCCTGTTGGAGGGTGCCAAGGACTGGAGTTGAGAACCACTGTCCTATATGGTAAATGAATAGATTCTAGCATAGTATAATTCTATCCATGACCGCCGCGGCCACACCCTATTCATGCATCCAGCCCCTTGCAGGATGCCCGCTGCATAAATTACAGCGGCGAGGAGGCTTTCTTTAAAGCTACTGATTAGAGTTATAGGCACTAATAGGCTTCAAAATAGAGTGGACTGAGAGCAGAGCATTGCGCTCGCAACCCACACACGTGTGTTACAAAAGCAAATTAATATTCACTTTTCTAACACTGAATGGCCTCTCCGCCAATCAGGAAGTGCGGATCTGTTATCCTTTTCCCAATTCGCTGAGAAGTCAGGCGATCCTACCACGGAGAAGGAAAGCTGCCGCTCGCCGGACACCGCTGCCCGCCTGCCAGCTTTCTAGATGAGGTAGGTGCGGGGCTTTGATGTCCAAACTGCCATGGGGGGGGTCAGGCTATGTGTACATTAGATTTAAGAGTTTCTCGCATTTTTCCAATATAAAGCCTTTCATTCATCTAATTGACCCAACGTCCTCTTACCGGCACAGGGTTGCTGGTTTCCTCTGGGTGGTGAGGTCACTCTCACAGTCACCACGCTCTTCCCCACACTTCCCCGCCGCTGTTCACTGGAATGAAGTCTGGCTTTGGAGGTGGGAACTGGCTGTGAGGTTGTGTTTTTCAGGGAAGACAGAAGCTGATTATGCAAGTTCTTGCTGGGAGTTGTCAACTTTGCAGAAAAGGGCTGCAAGACAAAAAAGTGGGTTAAAATAACACTGTCCAAATCAATGCTATAAGTGTTCGGTTTAATCTAAACAAAGGTTTAGATTCAAGACATGCAGAGTTAAACTAACTTGAACACTGCCAAAATACTTAACTGTAGTGCATAAAAAAATAAAGTAGTATTTAATAACGTCATGCAGAAAATTCTAAATTCAAATGTATTGCCAATTTCAAAGCTATACTAGCAAGCATTAAGGAGGAAGGCAAGGGGGGTTAACACCACTTCGTTCCTTCAAGTAATTAAAGATTGTGTCTTTTGAACACAAAAGATAAACGGATTAGAAATCCTTCCGCAGGTGTAGCAGCAGGCGGGAGGTGCAGGAGAGCTGAAGTCAGCTCGTACTGAGGCAAGTGGGCGGCACAGTGGTGTAGTGGGTAGCACTTTTGCTTAGCAGCAAAAGGGTCCCTGGTTCGAATCCCAACCATGACACTACCTGCCTGGAGTTAGCATGTTCTCCCTGTGCCTGATTGGGTTTCCTCCGGGTACTCTGGTTTCCTCCCACACTCCAAAGACATGCTGGTAGGTTAATTAGATCCTGTCTAAATTGGCCCTAGTATGTGTATGTATGAATGAATGAGTTAGGGACCTTAGATTGTAAGCTCCCTGAGGGTAGGGACTGAAGTGAATGTACAATGTATATGTAAAGCGCTGCGTAAATTGACAGCGCTATACAAGTACCCGAAATAAATAAAAGGCAAAATGGGCATAAATGTGCAGAAGCTATAAATGTACTAGGGACACTGATGAGACTGATGGAGGACACTGGTATTGGGTAGACTGATGGAGGACACAGATGTGTGGAAGGCTCTGATGGAGACACAGACGTGCGGTAAGCTTTGACGGGGACACAAGACGTGCAGAAAGTCTAGGATGGTTTAAATTTTATTAATTTATAACTAATTTTTTTGACCCACAAATATTTGTAAAATGTACAATATGGCCCTCAGGCTAAAAAGTTTGGAGACCACTGATCTCGGTCATGAAAGAGCATAATAGTTTGTAATATTCAAATTGACTTGTTCTGTAATGGTAAAGACATTTTGTAATGCAAACAAAAAAAAAAAGCTGCTCTTACAGGCAGCGAATGTCTAATCCTACAGAACAGATCCAGTTGAATGTGACTAACTCGCTAGCTTTTCAGAAATACATACATCATTTGCGATTGCCGACCCCTTCTTGATGTGCATTGCCCTACAGTTCTGTGGTCCTTCTGGTTTCAATACTTTGCAACAGCAACCTGCAGATCAGTAAAGCCACATCAATGCCCAAAATCTTCATCTCCATATTTTTCTCAGGTCAAGGATTCAAAGTACTGCTACAATAGGTCATCAGATTAATGTTCTATACACACACGCTGATTATTTTCGTTCAACCTGCGTGCTGAACAAAAATAATCCAATAGATTCCTCCATCCACGCTATACAGCACATATGGAGAAGTCTTCTGCTGTGGCGAATGTCCTCTGACAGCTGAGCCGGCACTTGTCAGAATATGAACAGCAAATGCTTCTGATTGGACGTAACTGCTGTTTAGCCAATAGTTTTCTGACCAAAACCTTTGCTTTTTTTCAATGGAAGAATGCCAGTGGGAGATGGCCAATAGGGATACAGGCAGTCCCCGAGTTACGAACAGGTTAGGGATGGAGGTTTGTTCTTAACCTCCCTGGCGGGATGATTATTTCAGATTTTTGGTGCTGAAAGCGGTACAATTATTTTGCATGGAAATTTGGCGTTTTATATTGTAGGTCTGTAATTCTTAGGAATAACTCACTTATAACTGTCCAAACAAGAGTCTAGTAGACATCTCGGGTATGATAAAGTTTGAAACATGAAATCATAATATATATGAAAAAAAAATTATAATATAATAACTATAAATTATCAAAGATGATAATATAATAATAAAATGTATTCAATAATGTAATCAAGTCAAAAACACTGAAATTTGCTCAGTTACAGAATAGTCGCTGTCATCACTTTCAGTGTCTGATAAATTTCCCCAAAAATCAGTATCACTCAATTCTGCAAATGATTCTTATTTACTATCGCTGCTTTCTAGCTGATCAGAAACAGCTTTTGACGTAAAGGGACACTTTTATGCCATGGACTTTCTCAAGTTCCCAAGCACTGGGCAAACCACTATTGACAAAGGGGATGTGAAATGATTTCATATAGTAATGTAATCTTATAGATTACAGTGCACTGTATGTGCTGTGTGTTTCACTTTTTGAATTTCCCGCCAGGGTCCGCCCCCGTGCGACGCGGCGCTCACAGGTAACGGAGCCCGGCACACAGAGGTATCGGGCGGAGGACACAGCCCGCAGACACAGCGGGGGGACATCGCTGGATCCAGGGGCCAAGGTGAGTAACCCAGCCCGGATCCAGCAATGCTATCCCGAGTGTGGCTCGGGGTTACCGCTATTTGCAGTGAAAACTCACCCCGAGCCACACTCGGGAATAAATTGAATTTGTAAGTCGGAACTGTACATTTGTAAGTGTAACTTCAACCTGTGCAGTGATGTGGGATGTTCCGGGCACTGCTATGTGTGCATTTGTGTTATTTGGAGCCCTTGTGGCCATGCTTTACAATATTGTGGGATGTGTCTGGCGCTACAAGATGACTGCTAGGCCGTATCCGGGACCAGAGTGGAGTGCAAGCGACTGGCAGTGATGTCACACCACCTCCGTTCATAAGTAGGAGTAGTAACTCGGGGACTGCCTGTACCCACATAGTAGATTTCATCTAGCTCCTGATTTGTACAGTGTGTATCCAGATTTACAGACAAACTAGCATCTGCAATGGATATTCCCACCAGTCATTAATCCAATGCATGAATTTGTACTGGATCTTGATGTTCCAAAGTAGTTATAACAGCCATCAAGTTGTGCTTATCCTGTTTAAAGCCTGGGAGGCATGACAGATATCAGTGCTCACTTTAGGGGCAAGAATGGCTCATAGCGGCATCTGCCTCTAAAGGCCGTAGGCTGAAGTGCCTTTATGTGGCCGTAGCTTAACCTCCACTGCGGTCCTACTGACATCAGAGAAGAGGGAATCTATTTTCAGTATGCCGCAGGAATCTGATCAACTGCTGAGAATGAGCCGTGTGCTGACTCACCTGGCTATGCTCGCCCCTATGCACACTGCAGCAGCTTGGTCTGATAATAGTTCATACCGGCACATACTCCGGCAGGCTGCTGTGTGGTCACTTTCCTCGGCATTTTCTGCTCTCTATGTCTGACAATAGTATTGGACAAATTGCTGCAGCGATTAAAAAAAATCTGATAAGCTGCCAAGTATGTGCAGACCAGACACACCTCTACAATTCAAGGACAACGGCTCCCTTGTCAAAGGATTAACTGCAGGAGAAAGAAATCCTCAAATTCCTTCAGATAATGGCTGTATGACCGCACTCTTCATACAAAACCTGATCAGTGCACTGTCTTACCAACAATGATAAAACACGCCAAGTAAAAGCATTAGAAATCCATCATGTTTAGAACAAATCAATGCAAAAATTAAAAAACCTTTCCAGATTCACTTCAATGTCATGTATTGTCACAAAATATTAAAGTGGTTGTAAATGTCAAACATGAAATATTAACGCATATACCTCTGTGTACTTGTCTGCACTAAGGTAGGCCATAGACCGTGCAAATTTATTTCCTGCAACCACAGGTTGCAGGAAAGAAATTTGCAAGATTCCCCCATAAACACAGACAGTGCTGACAGGGGATCTCTGCTGTTGAGACATTGTATTCTCCCAGCTTGGGGGTGGGAGCAGCCAGGATAAAACCATGATTATTGCTAGCAGCTATAGCAGCTGCTTGCGATAATTGCAACTGATTGATCAACTTGCTACATTCAGCCTGCCATTTTGAACAGAGCAACATTCAAACAGTGTATGGCTGGCTTTGGCATCATCTCTGTCTGCTACTTTGTTCCTGTGTTATCAGCATGAACCGCTTCAGACAAGTTTTCCTGATGTCAAAAGAAAACTGGTGACCGATGAGGGGTGTCCAGCTGATTTGACAACCTCAGCTCTGTTCCTGTGTATAGGGGGGGAAAGGCCCTTACCTCCAATCAGCTCTCCTCACTGAGCTCTGCAGAGTGTAATTTCGGCTCTGACCCCCGTTTTCTGCCAGCTCAGACAAGCTTTATACATTCTGGACTTTGAATGGATGTAGAGAAGAAATGGCAGCAGAGAAACAGGTACAACTTATGTAAGAGATCTTTGTGTATCACTTGAGGGCAGTCACTTCACTGGGCACAGTGCCTTGAAAAAGCATTCATACCTCTTGAAATTTTACACATTTTGTCATTTTACAATTAAAAACAAATTTATTTTATTGGGATTTTAAGTGAACACAAAGTGGCACATGAATTGTTAAGTGGAAGGAAAATAAAAGGTTTTCAAAATGTTTTACAAATATCTGCGTGGCGTGCATTTGTATTCAGCCCCCTTTACACTGATACCCCTAACTAAAATCTAGTGGAACCAATTGCCTTCAGAAGTCACCTAATTAGTAAATAGAGTCCACCTCTGTGAAATTTAATCTCAGTATAAATACAGCTGTTCTGTGAAGCCCTCTGAGGTTTTGGAGGTTTGTTAGAAAACCTTAGTGAACAAACAGCATCATGAAGCCCAAGGCACACACCAGACAGGTGAGGGATAAAGTTGTGGGGAAGTTTAAAGCAGGGTTAGGTTATAAAAAATATCCCAAGCTTTGAACATCTCCCAGAGCACTGTTCAATCCATCATCTGAAAATGGAAAGAGTATGGCACAACTGCAAACCTAACAAGACATGGCTGTCTACCCAAATAGACAGGCTGGGTAAGGAGGGCATTAATCAGAGAAGCAGCCAAAAGGCCCATGGTAACTCTGAAGTAGCTGCAGATCCACAGCTCAGGTAAGAGAATCTGTCCACAGGACAACTATTAGTCATGCACTCCATAAATCTGGCGTTTATGAAAAAGTGGCAAGAAGAAAGCCATTGTTGGCAGAAAGCCATACAAAGTCCAGTTGGCAGTTTGCAAAAAGCCATGTGGGGGACACAGCAAACATGTGGAAGACAGTGCTCTGGTCAGATGAGGCCAATTTAGATAGGTTGGGCTGTGTCGGTCAGTCTTCCAGCCCCGCACTTACCACGTCAAGGCTGCGGACAGGCAGCGGCTTCCAACGGGTATTCTCTACACCACGGCGACTTCCGCCGTGCATCTCCTCCCTCCTGCTCCTATGCATCCAATAGGTGCGCCTGTCCTTTCAGCCAATCGGGTGACGGGTCTCAGGACCTGCTTCCTGATTAGCCCGGGACGAGGATCAGTGTGGCAACAGCAAATATTCATTCGCTCAACTGGGTGGGCTTGGAGCACAGTGCTCTGTGCCCAAGCCCACCAATTTTTGAAGCCTATTAGAGCCTCTGGCTCTAATCAAGTGTTTCAACCCCCCCCCCCCATTGGGATCCATGCGTCTAGCACCCTGCATGTATATTAGACACATGGATGAATGGGCGGCACCTGTGTGCCCATAATGGACAGGCCGCCAATGCATTCAATACTCTCAGTATGGGCACCATGTAACGAATGTCTTTCTGCTCTTGGGGCCAGGTTCACACCAGACGCAGTCCAGTTTCTGCATCAAAAATGCTTGAACAATAGACTACAGTATATGGGCTCCAATGGCATAGATCACATCAGTGCAGTCAGTACCAGTGCAGGAAAAAAAATAAAATAAAAATAAAATAAAAAAGCAGCACACTGGAATGTATTGAAAACGCATCAAAAAAGTGCACGCAGAATCACATCTGGATTGTGATTTTGTGGTGTGAACTAGCGCTTCGGGTGCATGGACCCCAAGGATGAGTAAAGTCGGCCCAAAGAGATCCATCTAAAGTAGGGAAAATAATTACTTGATCTCCTGCAGATTTTGTATGTTTGCCCACTTACAAATAAAGGAAGGGTCTATAATTTTTAACATGTGTATATTTAAAATGTTAGAGCTAGAATATCAAGCAAAAATCCAGACAAACACACTGAAGATGGGTCTTCCAGCATGAAAAAGGACCCAAAACATACCACCAAGGCAACAAAGGAGTGGCTCAAGAAGTACATTAAGGTCATGGAGTGGCCTAGCCAGCCTCCAGACCTTAAAGGGGTTGTAAAGCTTTGGGGTTTTGCACAGAGTGGCCCCGATTCTCTTCTTCTGGGGTCCCCCAGCAGCGCTCCTGGCTCCTCCCCGCATCGAGTGTCCCCACGGAAAAGTGCTTTCCATGGCGGCATTCGTGCAGGCGTGCTCCAGAGTCCTGCTGCTGGGTCCATTGGCACAGACAGCAGAACTCGGCCCCACCCCCCAGGTCTCACGTCAATGGATTTGATTGACAGCAGCGAGAGCCAATAGATCCTGCTGCTATCAATTTATCCAATGAGGACCTGACAAACCGGCTGGAGCTGGTGTGCTTTTCCTCGTCGCTGGAATGATCGGGCTCAGCTAATAAAAGGGGGGCTCTGGGGGCCTGGTGCACAACATAAGGTTTTTCACCTTAAAGTGGACATAAACCAGAAAAAATAATGTCATTAATAATTCTGCCTGGTAGAGTATAGCAGGTCATATCATCTGTGCCCAGTCTTGCCACAAAGTTAATCGAACTGTGAGTAATGACCTTAGCTTTTTTTAGGAAGAGAAAGTCAGACTAACAGGGAAATACACAGACGTATCAGCCCCATGCTCTGTGAGTGACAAGCAATTTGCTGATCTCCTTCACACAGCAGAGAAAGTTTTACATGCCTCCCTCCTCAATGTCTCAGTATAGAGGTGGGTGAGGAGGCTTGTGACATCAAAACTCCACCCACCAAGTTCCAGCAAAGAGAGAAACCCACTGATTTCAGAGTTTTACAGAGCTGCTAGTGCTTACAGGAATGACATTTGAAAGGTAGGGATAGATGCAGGAGGCTTGCATGTATATGTACGTTATTACTGGGTCATTAGTTTATACTGAGTGGGTGGTGGGTTTACATCCACTTCAATGCATAGAATGCATTAAGGTTAAAAACTGAGGGTTTACAACCCCTTTAATCCTATAGGAAATTTATGGAGGAAGCTAAAACTTTAAGTTGCCAAGAGACCTTAAGGATTTAGAAAAGATATATAAAGAAGGGTGGACCAAAATCCCTCCTGAGATGTGTGCAAACCTGGTCACCAGATATAAGAAACATCTTATCTCTGTTAGCCAACAATGGTTTCTGCACCGAATACTAAATCATGATTTGCTTGGGGATCAAATACTTATTTTGCTCACTGAACTGCAACTCAATTTATAACATTTGCATCATGTGTTTTTTCTGGATTTTTGGTTGATATTCTGTCTCTATCATTTAAAATAGACCTATGATAAAAAAATTATAGACCCATTCTTTGTATGTGGGCACACTTAAAGTCTGCATGGGCTCAAATAATAATCTTTTCCACTGTATGGGCAGGCTGGTTGTACTGAAGGAGATCTATCGATTGACTTTAGTACAACAAGCCAGTTAGATTTTTTTCATGCCAATACTGCCTGCAGCTATAACCACCAGCAGTAATCTGTTCTGCTCAAGGGAAAGTTCCCCCATCAGCAGAAATCAATAGTGCTGTGTGAGGGATTCCCCCATCAACGCTGAATGTGTCGATTGGGGAAGTGGGAATGGAGAGATTTTCTTTTCTGCAAATTGCATCATCCATGGCTTGCTTCAGAAGTGTATGACAGGCGGTGTAATAGAATGCCTACTCACTGCCCATTTCAAACTCATAAAATGGCACATCAGTGCGCCACAATGTGTATTGTACAAAGATGCAGGCTGCTTGCAGTGCATCTTTTTTTGCTTGACTGGGTCATATTCGGTGGTGGTACCGCCCACCTAGTGCGACAGGTGCAATCATTTTTGTCTCAAGCGTGTAGCAAAGCAACGCTGTGCCATGTAAACACTCCCATCTGCCAGCAGGTTTACCAAAATTCTTCTAGTCATCATCTAGGTAACTATTTTGGCATAGGAAATGTCTTGACAACAAGGCCCTCAAGAAGCTTAAAAACAAAGGTCAACACCTTATGCAAACGTCCTTGATTTGTAGTTGGGTAGAAGAAATCTGAAATTAGACGAATATCTCAACCATACCTACTTCATGCCTGCTTTCTAAGCTCTTTTATGTAATAGTATATCCATCTATAGCTTCCTTATGAAAAGGAAGCCCAGGAAGAAATATTAGAACTAGGGGCCGACCGATTAACGGCGGCCGATATTCAATTTTTTTTAATAATTGGTATCGGTCACAAACTAACCAATATTACTTCAAGGGGTTATATAGCTTGGCTGTTATTACAAGCAGCAGGAGGGGGAAGTCCACCCCTCCTGTCCAACCGGGAGGCCCGAGCAACCAGCCCACAAGTATGTTGGCTTGCCGGAGACCTGAGCAAAGCGAAATCTGCTTTGTTCGGTCTCAAATCTAGTAACCCAGTAGCAATATCATGACATCACTTCCCAATTACTGGCATCCTAAAAGGCACCAGTTTTAAAAAAATAGGAAGTATTCAAAAACGCAGATCCTGGCATTTTGAATACTTTCAGGTGGATTAGAGGAGTTTGGGGTCTTAAAAGACCCCAGATTCCTCCATAAAATAACTGTCACTGCTTATTACTGTCACAAGGGATGTGTACATGCCTTGTGACAGTGATAAAAAATTTTTTAAAAGGACAGTGTAAATTAAAATCTTAATCCACAGAATATCGGCACCTGATATTGGCTATCGGCCTGAAAGGCAGCCAAAAAATCGGTGTCGGCCCTGAAAAAAATAATATCTGTTGACCCCTAATTAGAACTTCCATCTCCCACACAATCTGGCAAAGCTAGCTGTGCCAAACCCAAGAAACAGTTTCTGATCACCTAGATGCAATAAAACCCTCCGCAGTGTTGTTACCTAAAACACATTCTGGCAGCTGGATAATTCAGGGGCAACAAAAACCTTTACTAGAGAGGTGGTCATGTGGAAAGTCTACAAAAGAGAGGGATAGAAGGAAAGACAAAATACACCCAAACATCAACCAGCACTGACATTTGAAAGATCCAAGAACCGTAGAAGGATGGAAGTGAATAAAGTCTATTATGACCATTAAAATATGTCAGACCTTACAAGCTACGTTTTCAGTTTTTACATTTTAGATAGTGTTCTATCTATACCACAGCTGAGGCATGTCATTCAGACAAAAATAATAATTGGAGAAGCAAATCCTTGTCTTTATTTTCATGCACTGCCCCAGGTGCTGCTATCAGAATACAGAGCTGAATGATACCTGCAGCTGAGACCGCTGCTCCCCACAAAGCTGCACACCAATGACAGTGCAGAGGGTAAAAGCAGAGACCACTTACAGATTATATGAATGAATTTCATTTTTTTTTTCCATCTCGCAGCTCTGACCGCTTAAGTGGAATTTGGCGCAATCAGGGATGCAGAATTAAAACACTTTTAGGCCTCTAAAAAAAATTAAATGCCCTTTTTACAGGTGGTTGATTTTTTTTCTGACTGTAAACAACCCTATATGTCAATGCACACATAGGTGTTTACAGGTGTTTAGAGGCAGCTCATGCTGACAAGTTCAAACATTTTCAGCCTGAGCTGTGACAGCTTAATTTTGCAGAAATGATTTAGGACAATGCAACTAGTTAAAAAAAAAAAAAAAAAAAAAAAAAACACAACACCACAGATGCATCTGCTATGCATGTTGTAATAAAAGCATCCAAATCCAAAAGCTTGATCACTCTACTTCTATTTAAAAGTAGTATGGGTTTGCTTTTTATTCCCCCTTCATACTTACCTAGGTGGATGCAACATGGATCGGATGCTACATCTGTTACCCCGGCGTCTGTACACTGAGAACCGAGCGATCAAACACTGCCGATGGCTCGGTTCTCTCTGATCCCCAAGCGGAGAGCTTCTGGCTGTCACTCAGCAAGCCCTCCGCTCGCTGAGAGGCTGAGAAGGCTGTGTCCAGGCACCTGGAGGATCCAGTCCTGAAAACGGGTCACAGGAGTGCAAAACGAATTGCACTCCTGTGATCCAAAGAAGTATGGCCAAACAAGCTCAGGCCATACTTCAAGGATGAAGTCTGTTTCATGTCACTTTAAATAGTTTACATACAGTACACAGTGCTGGGTTCTGGTTGTGAGAGACTTCCTGTCTAACACCCAGAACAAAATCTGGTTGAGTGGCGCTCAGCCATTCATACAAAGCTTCCATTGACTGGCTGAGTGGGAGAGACGGGCTGAGGACATTACGCTCTAAGACTTGGCCAATCAGAGGAAGCTTTGTATTCATTCACAGAATACAAAGCTGCCTATGAATAGCTGAGCGGCACTTAGCCAGACTGTTTTGCTTGGGGTGTGAGATGGGAAGTCTCTAGAACCCAGCAATGTGTACTGTACATACCCGAAGTTACATGACTGCTGAGAAGAATAGGCGCATTTATGACCAATAAACCAATACATTGTGCCCCCCCCCCACACCCCCAAAAAGATCGGAAGCTGATTAAGTTGGAAATAGGGCACACAGTTTTATTGAACTTTACAAAAGTACAACTTTCCAAATGTACCAAACAACGCCAGCCACAGTATACCATGAGCATCCATAAGACTCACTTGCATAGTCTAAGAGGCCTGTCCTTATCAACAGTGCCAGACAGGCATTAGACTGACCCCAAAATTTAACTTGAGGGCATAGCAGAAACATTTGACACCATTCCCCACACACGGCTAATGTGTAAGGTAAATTATACACCTGGAAAAAAAAATCAGTTTGTAAATGCATAAAAAAACTGGCTAAAAGACCAAATTCAGAGACTAGTACTTAAAGTGTTTGTAGAGGCTCTTTAAAAAAAACAAAAAACAAAAAACAAACATGTTATACTTACCTCCTCTGTGCAGTTGGTTTTTCACAAAGCAGCCTGGATCTCCCCCTGCTCTGGTCCCTCTTTGGCTCCTCCCTCTGATGAGTGCCCCCTTACCCAGCAGCTTGCTACAGGGGGCACCCAAGCTGAGTCAGAGCTCCTTGTATCCATTCAGACACGGAGCCCCGACCTGGCCCCACCCCCTCTCTCCGGATTGGCTGACTGATTCTGATTGAGAGCCGTGGGAGCCAATGGCGCCGCTGCTGTGTCTCAATCAGGAGGAGTGTCTGGGACAGCTAAGACACTGGTGGACATCGCTACACAGACAAGGGGCTTAGGTAAATGATTAGGGGGGCTAGGGAGGCTGCTACACAGGTTTTTTTTCTTAATGCACAAAATGCATTAAGATAAAAACCTTCTGCCTTTACAACTCCTTTAGTGATTCTAACTCTGAATGGTCTAAGGTTTATTAGTGGTGTACCCCGAGATTCAGTGTTGGGACCCTTACATTTTAATATCTAGGGTCTGGGATTAAAAGTGCCATTTCAATTTTTGCAGATGACACCAAGCTATGCAGTGTAATAACGTCCTTACATGATGGATCCAACCAACAAGCCGACCTCAATGCACTGTTTAACTAGGCAACTAGGTGGCAAATGTGGTTCAATCCTAAGGCTAAGGATATGCATGCATGCATCAAATATACTAGGGGGAAAACAACTGGGTGGAGAAGGATCTGGGTGTTCTGGTAGATCATAAGCTTAATAAAATAGCATGCAATGCCAAGCTGCAGTTTCCAAAGTGAGCAAAGTCCTTTCTTGGAGACAGAGGGAGAGAGGGAGGGAGAGAGATCATTTTACCCCTGTACAAATTAGTAACACCTCATCTGGAATATGCAGTTCAGTTTTGGGCACCAGTTTACAAAAAAGGACAAAAATCGGGGAACTGGAGAAAGTGCAGAGAAGGGCAAACAAACTGATAAGAGGCATTGAGGAGCTCAGCTACGAGGAAAGATTAGAGCAGCTCTCTCCAAACTGCGGCCCGGGGGACAGAAGTGGCTCTTTGCTTGCCCTTTGGGGACTATTTCATTCACATATTCCAATGATGGGGCACAACAACTACCAGTGATGGGGCACAATGACACCAATGGTGTGGCCCAATTTTTACCAACACCACAAATGATGGGACAATGCCTCCCAATGGCGGGGCCCAATGACACCAGTGAGGGGACACAATTCCAACAATTCCAACCAATGACACCAGTGAGGGGACACAATTCCTCCCAATGACAGCAGTGAGGGGACACAATTCCTCCCAATGACAGCAGTGAGGGGACACAATTCCTCTCAATGACAGCAGTGAGGGGGCACAATTCCTCCCAATGACAGCAGTGAGGGGACACAATTCCTCCCAATGACAGCAGTGAGGGGACACAATTCCTCCCTATGATACCAGTGATGGGACACAATTTCTTCCAAAGATGGCTCAACAGACGTTTTTGAAAGTCGGTTTCTAGCTGTCAAGTTGAGTCATTCAGGGGAGGTTGAAAAGTGTCCTGTGTACATGTAGCCTAAGAGCTGTGAAAATGTGTAAGACTCCCTTCAAGACCTGGTTCTGTCCAGCTCAGTAGATTGCTTTAAAAAAATGACTGGATTCTTAGCTAAATGTACATAATATAACTGGATACTAACATTTATAGGTAAAGTTAATCCAGAGAATATCTGATTGCCTCTTGGGGGATCAGGAAGGAATTTCCCCTGCTAGAGCAAATTGGATCATGCTTACTGGGTTTTTTGCCTTCCTCTGAATAAACTGAGAATGGGATTTTGCATATAGGATTGCAATTTCTTTTTCCCCTGGTTGAACTAGATGGACTTTTGTCTTTTTTCAACCAGAATAACTATGCAACGTTCATAGGAACTACAGCATTCTTCCTGGATAACCTGCTGAAGGACATGGTTACAATTAGCAGAGGTGTACCTTTATAAAATCCAAAACATCTATGTAGTAGGACATTTTAGACTTAAGCTATTAGGTGTTTTGGTTGTTTTAGCAATTATGAAAACCAACAAGATGGTTCACATACGTAACATGAATATTCACAGGACGGGGCGTGTTAAAATGAAAATTGGAAACACAATGTTTACTGCCTGCAGATGCAAGGCAGAGGATAAACACTTTGATGAACCCTTCCTTACACAAAACACACCCTTAATATGGAACATTCTGTATTCTCAGGAATCTCTCAGAACAGTCATAGTGTAGCCATTCTACACAATAAACCCCTTTTCAGATCTCTTATGTAATGTGCCCGAAGCATCGCTCCCTACAAATTTCATATCACTTAAATCTTTAGGCTGACTTCACCCCTATGCATGGTGCCATTAATAGGGAATGGCACCCAAACATACAATTATATGAGGGGTTGTTGCAGGTTTGTCTTCTCCAGCCTGAGCTGCCTTAGCGCTACGCACCAAAACACAGATATAGAAAGTAGAACTACAGCCAAAAGGCATTTATTCTGGTGGAGAAGCAACCTGCCAGCTGTTTATTGCCGACAACTCATCAAACCATAATGTACAGAATTATGAGAAACACCAAAATCGGTGTGGGTGAACCGCTAAACATTATCATGTATGTCCAACGAGAAGCCAACACGCCAATTTATAGATCTAAGAGAAAACGTAACCCCTAAATCACTGGAAAAGGAAAAAAAAAAAAATCTGACAAAATCCAACCCTTTCCAACACAATGTAAAGCATACCATTTTGGCCCGGAGTTCCGCTTATCTTCCACTTTTTAACCCCTTCATGCTGCCTCCCGGCAGCCTTTTCAGTGGACTTTAAAGGTAGAAGGTTTTTCATCGTAATGCATTCTATGCATTAAGATAAAAAAACCTGAGTGCAGCAGCCACCCAGTGCTCACAATACTTAATTGAGCTCCATCACGATCCAGCGATGTAGCACGAGAGTTTTGGCTGTCCGGGACTCTCCTTGCTCATTGGCTGAGACAGCAGCAAGTGCCATTGGCTCCTGCTGCTGTCAGTCATGGAGCCAATGAAGAGAAAGAGGGGGGCAGGGCCGAGCCACAGCTCCGTGTCTGAACGGACACACACAGCAGGGGCTTAGCTCAGGTGCCCCCACAGCAAACTGCTTACTGTAGGGGCACTCAGGAGGGAGGGGCCTGTAGTGCTGGTGAAGGATCTGGGCTTCTCAGTGCAAAATCACTACACAGAGCAGGTAAATAGAACAGGTTTGTTATTTTCAAACAAAGAAACAAGACTAATATCACTTCAATTCTATAAGGAGGTGCTGCTTCTCTATCACATGACCACCATGATTAGCTCTTGCTGGCTACTAAACAAAAGTTGTAACCAAGAGCTATCAGCCACAGCCTGGTCAGTGTGTAGGGAACACGCAGTGAGTACTCAGCACAAAACCTCAGGCAGCTGTGGATGTCTATGTGCAGCATCCGGGTAGTCAAGCCCACTTTTCCCACCATCACACACACACACACACACACACACACACACACACACACACACGAGTTATGTGTTCTATAAGAAGTTAAAACTCAATTTTATGAAAAAGGTATTGCAAATGTTGCTGAAGTCATTTACACTTTTTGCTGTTCCTTTTAATAAAGTTGGTTTTCTATTGAATGAGCTGGTACCCTGAGTACTGTCTCAGATAGCTGCTTTTAGGGTAGCACCATCATCTTGCAGGGTCTCCCTGGAGCCACCATATGTGCATGCTCCCGAGACTACAGCTGTATGCTTAAGTGTTACTAAAACCACAACAGTAAAATCAGTCGGTATATGCAGTAAAGCATGCTGGTTATACTCTGTGTGGAACGTTAATCCTCTGCATTGTGTAAAAACGTTTGATCCTGTCTTCTGATTCTCCCCTTCTGCTGTCCCCAATCCATTTGCTGATAGTACAGAGCCTCGGGGGTACTCTGCACATGCTCAGTTTGGTGTGTATTGCTAGAGTTTTTTTCTTGGGAGGGTGCGTGTGATTAGCACAGGGCCAATCAGCACTGTTCAGACAGAGGGTCACGGGTCCTGCAGCCTTATAGGATGGTCAGAGGATAATGAACACTTCTCCTACAAGCTTTACCAGACACCGATATTTTAATATTATTCATTTAAGAAATGTGTTAAGAGATAAAAACACACCATGTTTAGGCTTTATGACCAAACATATTCTCACTAATCCTCTCTTGATTTACAAATGTAACTGCAACTATGTCATGAGTGAATACAGAACACAAGCTGCGCTCCCAGCTTCTGCTCAGTCCTTTGGATTGGGAACCTTTGATGTGAACATATCTGATCCCTTAGCACGGACCAGAAGGCGTTTTATTTGCAAAATGCATCAAGGCAAAATAAGCAATATTCTACACCACCCCCTTTCCCCCCATGGACTTCATGAGCTGTGAATTAGATTGAAGACATTCTGGTTGGGGTTGTAGTTGTAAATCAAGACAGATCTGATAACACCACAATTTGTTATAAAGCTTTACCTTAATTTTTTTTTTTAATATTCAATCTGAATTGTTAAATTGTATATCATCACAGGTTCATCTTTAAAGTAAATGTAAACCCCATTCATGAAATCTGACCTGGGCACAATTATCTGTAGGGTTTACTCATCTCTCTCCAAAGCTCCGTTCCTCTGTTATCAGCATGATAATTTCTGACAAGCTCTCCAACACAGGAGATAAAAGCCGCTGGAAATTTGTGACGGGGAGGGAACGTAAAGACATAAGCAGAGAGCTTGTCTATTCACAGTACAGATCAGATAGTTTCTTTGCTCCTTTGCCTCTGTGGAGGGGGGTGCCTTTCCTCCAATCAGCTGTCACACAGCAAAAGCCAAGAAACACCCACTGCTGAAAGCGGAAGAAACATTTCTAAAGAATATATAAAGCTGAAGACAGCAGCTGTACATGTAAAACGTAGATTTGTTTAATCCCTGTGTATCATCTGAGGCTGTGCACTTCATAGGTTATATATGAGGGTTTACATCCACTTTAAGGCTACATGTACACGGGACGCTTTTCAACCTCACCTGAACGCTATATCTTGACAGCTAGAAGCCGGTGTCTAAAAACGTGCATTTTGCATGCCGCGTTTGCGTCTAGGAGAATTTTTTTTTTTTTTTTTTTTTTTTAAATGTTAACGGCTGTAAACAAAATGCTCCTTGACGCGAGTTACCACGTTAAAGCACGTTTACAAGCTGTTACAGGCATTTGGCTTTTAAAAGCCTCTGAACATCTTTCTGGAATGCTTTTTTTTTTGCTTTCCAAGAAATGCTTCTAAACTCAACTGCCTGGCAATGACCCGGTGTATATGTACTGGCAATATTACATTAGGCGAGTTCAGGGGCAGCTGAAAAAAAACGCACAAATGCCTCTAAACATCCGTTTAGAGGCAGCAGTGTACACAAGTCCTTAGAAAGGAGGATATACATACACACTTAACTGGCATGGTGTCAAACTGTTCTCAAATAAAAATAAAGACCAAAAGTGGAATAAGTGGTGGGGGGGGGGGGGGGGGGGGGG
>BLSH010098745.1:362409-373719 GCA_018402905.1 Glandirana rugosa | reverse complement strand
ACTAGGGCAAGGATGGGTGCCATGGCTGTGGCCAAATAAAATATATTGTAAAAAATACATACTAGAAAATGATGATACATGTACAGCCTCTATTTCACATAGATCAGGAGAGCTGATACAGTATCTGGAAAGGTATTCACAGCGCTTCACTTTTTCCACATTTTGTTATGTTACAGCCTTAATCCAAAATGGATTTAATGCATTCTCTTCCTCAAAATTCTACAAACAATACCCCATAATGACAACATGAAAGAAGTTTGTTTGAAATCTTTGCAAATTTATTAAAAATGAAAAACAAAAAAAAAATTACATGTATATAAGTATTCACAGCCTTTGCCAAGACGCTCAAAATTGAGCTCCGGAGCATCCTGTTTCCACTCAAAATGTTGAGATGTTTCTACAACTTGGAGTCCACCCAGGGCCGGCCCTACCATGGGTCCCAGTGGGTCCATTGGACCCAGGCAGCACTTTGAGAGGGGCAGCAAATTGAACCATGGCCACCTCTCATTCTCTTCTATTTACCCAGAAAATTGACAACCAAGATTTTTTCCAGCAGATTTGTGTGTCATGATGACAATTGCCTCCTGGGCAGCTCCACCTGCCCCTATACTGCCCTAGTCTGTCTATATACTACCCTAGCCTTTCTATATACTACCCTAGCTTGTCTATCTACTGCCCTAGCTCGCACCTTGGAATTAAACATAATGGTACGTCATAATTTTGCTGTTGCATGTAAATCTGACTTCCTGATAAATTTAATTATACTTTTAATTATCATGGTATAAAATAATGGATGTGGGGGCTTTTTGGTGGGCGTGATTTTTTTTTTTGGGGGGGGGCAGCATTTCATTCTTGGACCCAGGCAGCACAATGTCTTGGGCCAGCCCTGAGTCCACCTGTGGTAGATTCAGTTGATTGGTAATGATTTGGAAAGGCACACCCCTGTCTATATAAAAGGTCCCACGGTTAGTGCATGTCAAAGCACAAATCAAGCTCTGAAGAAGAGGGTTCGCCCTGGAAACGTGTTAGCCTGGCCGCTACAGACACGTTCTGATCTCCTTGCAGATGTGGAGCATCGTAGTCCTGGAGGCGTTTTGTTCAAATTGTGGTTCTGACATGCTTTTAAATCATCTATGTTTGGGAGTATGATTTTGTCATTTTTACTCTCAAATATTTTAATGGAATTGCACTAGGTCGGTGCGCCCTTCTCTTTTTTGTTCATTTTCTCTAAGCACCTTTGGATGCCCATGGTCCTGAGAGGGGGCCGCAAGACATTGGTGTGTATGAGAAAGATCTTCATTCATTTATACTATTACATCTCCTTTTGGGACAAAACATCTGAGCACAGGAGGATTGTCTTTTGTCTAAGGAATTGTCTGCAGACCTCTGAGGAAGGATTGTATCGAGGCACAGATATGGGGAAAGGGTACAGCAAAATTTTCTGCAGCACTGAAGGATCCCAATGAGCACAGAGGCCTCCATCATTCGTAAATGGAATACATTTGGAACTGCCAGGACTATTCCTAGAGTGGGCAACCTGTCAAAACTGAGTGATCGAGAGAGAAGGGCCTTAGTCAGGGAGGTCACTCTGACAGAGCTCCAGCATTTCTCTGTGGAGAGAGGAGAACCTTCCAGAATAGCAACTATCTCTGCAGCACTCCACCATTCAGACCTGTATGGTGGAGTGGCCAGATGGAAGCCACTCCTCAGTAAAAAGGCACATGCCAGCCTGCCTGGATTTTGCCAAAAGGTATGTGAAGGATTCTCAGACCATGAGAAACAAAATGCTCTGGTCTGATAAAACAAAGATTGAACACTTTGGCCAGAATGGCAAGTGTCATGTCTGGAGGTAACCAGGCAGCGCTTACCACCTTGCCAATACCATACGTACAGTCAAGCATGGTGGTGGTAGCATCATACTGTGGGGATGTTTTCCAGCGGCAGGAACTGGGAGACTAGTCAGGATCAAGGGAATGATGAACGCAGCAATGTACAAAGACAACCTTGATGAAAACCTGCTCCAGCGCGTTTGGACCTCAGAATGGGGAGAAGGTTCATCTTCCAACAGGACAATGACCCTAAGCACACAGCCAAGATAAGGAGTCGCTATGGGACAACTCTGAATGGCCTTGGGTGGCCCAGCCAGAGCTCAGACTTGAACCCCATTGAACATCTCTGGAGAGATCTGTAAATGGCTGTGCACAGACTCTCCCCAGCCAACCTGATGGAGCTTTTAAGGTCCTGCAAAGAAGAATGGGAGAAACTGCCCAAAAATAGGTGTACAAAGCTTGAAGCATCATATGCAAAAAGACTTGAGGCTGTAATTGGTGCCAAAGGTGCTTCAACAAAGTATTTATTTAATAAATTTGCAAAGATTTCAAACTTCTTTCATGTTGTCCTTATGAGGTATTGTTTGTAGAGTTTTTAGTTAAATAATGAATACGTTTTGAAATAAGGTTGTAACATAAAATGTGGAAAAAGTGAAGCGCTCTAAATACTTTCCGAATGCACTGTATTTCAAATTCTAGCTAAGCAGCCCAAATCTTAAGCAGACTATAGATGAATCAAATCTCGGCCAGTTCAGCAGATACCAGCCGAAATCGGATCCACCTATGGGTATGCCGGGGGTTGCACTTAAGTTGATCCATCGATCGACATCAGTACAACAAGCTTGTTAAATGTTTTGCATGCGATTACTGCTGGCAGTAATAATTGTGTTCTGCAGGGAAGGCTCCCCCGCCAGCAGAACACAATAGTGCAGCGGGAGGGATTCCTCTCCATCAACACTGACTGTTGGAGGAATCAAACAATTTTGTATCTCTGGCTTGATTTATACCAAGCTTCATAATTGAATGTAGGTTAGCTACTCCAGATACCCTTAACGATCATTTTTATCAAACCACACCTTAATTGATGGTACTGGGGGAGCTCTCTAGTTGCAGAAACTTTCAATAGGAAAGGAATCAAAGCACTCTTGTATATTTCAGGAGAAGAGGATTTATGGGGAGATCAGCAAATCCACAGCTATAGTAAAAGGTAGTTAATCTTTAGAATAATTCCCAGTATTAACAACCAATAGCACTTGATCACAGGGCAATGCCACCTCAGGTGTGCAAAGGTGAACATCACTCCATTTTTTAAAGATTGAGGTAGAACGTGGAATAAGCATGAACCCCCCGTATAGAACATTGTACCACCTAGCCAATAAATTACTCTACCAGAATATACAGAGGAAGTATAAAGTTGTAGGATAGAAATATTTTGTTCATCAGAAATATAATGATTCAGATCTTGTTCCGGTTTCTCAAAAAATGGTAGATAGTCATGTTCACCTAAAGCCAAAGGATTTATAAATGATAAAGCGCGCATAGGGATATCCTCAGAGTTCAATAAGATTTCAAATGGGATAAACTGCATAGAAAGGCCCCCTCGATTCTGCAGATTTTGCAAAGATCAGATCTGCTAAGCACGTCTTGCAATTTTAGCCTAGAAGAATGAGACTATGTAAAAAATGCTGGATCATTTATACCCAGAGGATAAAACAAGAAAAATCAATACCCATTAAAGGGCTTGAGCGCTGAGTTAGAAGGTGATGCATATTTACGATGGTGAGATTCCCAAGTATTTAAAGTACACAAGGTCACTGGAGAGGCTGAGGGAGAGATTAATCACTTCTAGGGTGAAATCCAGATGATTTGCTCAAAAGATTAACTTTATTCTTTATCTACCCAGCTTTTTAGCAAGGCACTATAAATCCAATCTTCTAAAACATGTCAACATCGCTGCCACATGATAGGTATTCAAATCTGGAAGAGCAATTCTCCCAGACATTATTGAGCTCCTAAGAATTTTGTAATTAGAATGTCTGGACCTTTTACATTGTCAAATTTGGAGACCAATTCTCCATTCTGTACTTGATGCACCTAGGTTACAGCCCTTTGTATCCTTTGCGTGCTCGTTTGTCTTGACCTTTTCTCTTTTGTTCTATGAATACGGTCAAAGACTTTTTAAAAATTTGGAGAGCAATTATGCAGGTAACATAACTATGTGGACAGAACATTAAGATATGCATTACAATCGGACTTAAATAAAATGAATAGAGGAATAGAATTATTATGGAAGGGAGTGTGGAAATCAATTGCTCGGAGCCCGTGACAGTAATATTTAAAATGTTAGACTTTAATATTGGCGAGTTCTCCATAATGTTTGAATTCTTGTAGGATTATTTCTGTGAAATGCGTCAAATGCAAAAAGGCAAAATAGCCAATATTCTCTAACCCCATCACACGAGAGAAGATGCAATTTGTGTACTACATTGACTGAAAACTAGTTAGGGTTTTGACATTAAAAAAAAGCCAGATTTGATAACAATACAATGTGTTATAAAGCCATAAAACTGAGCATTTTTACTTAAAATTGTAATCGTTTATACAAGAATTTGCAAGGAATTGGTTATAGACGAGGGGAACAAATGAACAGCAGAATTTTCCATTGTCTATTTACAGAATGCCTAGCATTGGGTGAAAATGCAATGCTTTTTGGGATTAGAGGATAGTTGAGGAAAGGGAGGACAAATGATAGGGCCCTTTGCTGTCACAGCCTCAACTCTTCATCCCAACTACGATGGAAATATAGTGCTCAGTGTATGTGTAGGATCCAGAAACCAAGCAGCTATTTTTGCTGTAACCAGCAGCCATTGGGACCTAGGACAGTCTTGGGCCTCATGCACACTAGACATTTTGCAAACTCTCCTAGACCTTTCCTTCTGGCAGAAAAAAAATGCTTACTGCTTGTAAATGCATGTACTGCATTTAAGTGCATCAAGCGCTTGGCCATTAATTAATTTCACTGGCCAGATTTTTTTTTTTTTTTGTTTCAATGTTTTTGAGAGTTTTCAGGCAACAAGCAAGTAAGAGCAATACAAAGTTTTACAAGGCAGTAGATGTAGTACAGTGGCATGGTAATCTCAGCTAAAGAAGACATACTTATTATTGACTTGCTATCCCCGGGCTTAGCTTATGAACAAACTTCAACACTGGGGAGAGATGGTTGAAAGCAGGGACCGGGTGGTGCGATTCCAGAACTAACCAGTGGTCCCACGACGCACCCGCACACCCCTACTGGGAACTGTGAGGGGGTGGATGTGGAGATCGCCAGTGTTTGTCGTTCTTCTCTCGTCAGTCTGGCCAGAATAATAGTTTGATTGTGGCCATTTCAATTAACGCTCAAGCACAAGAACGCACCTAGCGCTTATGCGCATCACGTTTTTTCTGCCAAAAATTCTGCTGCTCCTGGACACACTGGCAGTGGGTCTTCTTTCTGCCACTAAATGCCTATGTGTGCAAGGACACCTAGGCTAACATGCAAAACAACGCCTTTGGGAGCAGCAGAAAAAGCCCAAAGTGTACAAGACCGTAGAAGTAACTTGTGGCACTTGCAAAAACAAATACTGGCTTGAAAAGGGATTGTAAAGTCTCATGGTTTTTCACCTTAATGCATTGTATACATTAGGCTGGGTTCACACTTGTCCGACAAACGAACCAACATTGTGAGCACAAGTCGCATGACATCACCAAATCAATGTTTACCTATGAGAGCCGTCTTAACTGGTCCAACACAAGTCAGTCCGAATTTGAAACAGGTTCCTGTACTACTTTGGTCCAACTTAAATCCCACTTGAGCCCACGGAATATAACTTAAGTTGGATCTAAGTCGGATCATGGTCTTAACTGATCCAACTTTGGCAGGCGACTTGTGGTCTGAGGATCTTGAAGGGGAACTCCATGCCAATTATAAAAAAAAAAAAAGTCATGGGTTTCCATTCCAAGAGCATACCAGGCCCTTCGGTCTGGTATGGCTTTTAAGGGGAACCCCCACACCAAAAAAACTAGAGCGGGGTTCCCCCAAAATATGTACCAGACCCTTATGCGAGGGGAGTGGTGCTTTGGGGTAGGGGGGGCCCTGTGACCCCCCCCATCCCCAATGCACCTTGTCCCTATGTTGATGAGGACAAGGGCCTCTTCCCAACAACCCTGGACGGTCATTGTCAGGGTCTGTGGGTGGGGGGGGGCTTATCGCAATCTGGAAGCCCCCCTTTAACAAGGGGGCCCCCAGATCCCAGCCCCCCCACCCTATGTGAATGAGTATGTGGTACATTGTACCCCTACCCACTCACCTACACAGGTTTTTAAAGTATTTTATTAAATCAGCTCTTATTTCTTCTCTCTGCTCTGTCTTCTCTTCCCCCTCTTCTGCAGGGTCTTCTCTCTCCACTGTCTTCTCGCTCTTTTGCCAGGTCTTCTCCGCTGTCTTCTCCCTGTTCTTCTTCCAATGTTGACTTGATGCAATCTCCTGATGTAATGCTGGGTCCACAGTGTGCAGTGACTTCTATTGGCATGGGGCAGGGCCACCCGATGACATCCAGAGGCCCAGCTCCTTTGTGACATCACCGCCCCATCGTAGCTCCTGCTGCTATCAACCTATCCGAGGACCCGAGACAGTGGCTGGAGCAGCTGGGCTCGTTCGCATCGCTGGAACGATCGGGTTCAGGTAAGAAAAAGGGGGGCTCTAGGGGGCTGCTGCAGCACAGGTTTTTTACCTTAATGCATAGAATTAAAAACCTTGAGACTTTACAACCCCTTAAAAGGGCCCAAGAGCCCCCCCCCCCCTTTTTCTTACCTGAGCCCATCCGTACCAGAGATTTGCACGAGGCCAGCGGCTCCAGCCGCTGTCTCTGTCCTCATTGGATAGATTGATAGCTGCTCTCATTCAAATCCGGAGGAGCAGGACCGAGTCCCGCTGTCTGTAAATTGAAGCAGCATCGGGACACATGCTGCCCTCATGGAATGGGGCGTAGAGGCACGCAATGAAGGGGAGGAAGCGAGGAGGGCTGGTGGGGCATCCCAGAAGAGGAGGATCAGGGCAGCTCTGTGCAAAAAAAAAAAAATCAAACCTTAACAGCCCTTTAAATGTCTCCCAAAACACAAATACATACTTGAGCGAGGGCATGTTTTAAAGTGCTTTGACTGCTTGTTCAAAATTTTTGTATACTGTAGTGTTCAAGAACTGGGCACATGTACACTTTAAAGCCAAGCAGGTTAAATCGCTATTGCTTAAATTGACCCTAGAAGGAAAAGGATATGTGTTAAAAAAAAATCCCACGATAGAGTGGGGCTACGCAAGAATCAGAACAATTTAGTACGCACTACGCGTCCCACTGAGCAGGAGAAATGACTTTGCTCTACAGAGCTACAATCCCTCAGGCTTTCAGATGAAGACAATCCTATTTTATGCTGGATGCCTCCACACTCCCTCAAAACATTTAACGAGCGAGTTGAAATCTTCCAAATTGCTTCAGGTGAAATAAGTGGCAACTAAAGCAAACTGATTATGTAACAAAGGCAACAACTTTATTGAAGAACCCATACTGCTTTTAATAAAACACACTTGCTGGCAAACCTAAAGGGAACCTGGTTCAGAGCAAAACGCCAGAGTGATGTCTTAAAGCGGTAGTAACAAAAAATATTAAAGTAGTTGTCAACTCTTGACAACCACTTTAACCTACAGGTAAGCTTATAATAAGGCTTACCTGTAGGTGCCCTGCATATCTCCCAAACCTGCATGGTTCAGGAGAAATGCAGTTTATTAGATGTGCCGACGTCATTTCGGCACATGCGCAGTGAAAAAACGGCCTCCGTGCCCTTTCTTCACTGAGATCGTGCCGTGACTGGCGGCTCCCACGCGCATGCCAGTCACAGAATCGGAGTTACGGCCCCGGAAGGAAGAGGGACTGAAGATGGTCGCTGCCTGCACATGGGGACATCGCTGGACGTCGCAGGTTTCCTTTGCAGGTAAGTGACACATAATGGGCTACTAGGTGATGCCTAGTAGCCCATTATGTTTCTACTTTTGCAGGGGAATATAGAGGGTTTACTTCCTCTTTAATGTCATAATGTGCCAATATGTACCACATAGTAACATTATTATACAGGATATACAGCGCCAGTTTGGGCAAACAGTACAGTTACAATACAATGCTGGAGGAATCAGAGGGCCCATTATCAGACCTTGCAAACCGTGCTCTCCAGTGACGGTTGTCACTGCTGCAGGCATGTCCATCTTAACCCAGTTTTCCTCCATGGTTGGTGCTCTCCGGCCGTTTGCATATGCGGGAGTAATGTCACACATAGGGACATGGTGCTCTCTGCATCCACAGAACACTGCATTCTGTGAATGCAGAGAGAGAACTGCTCGTGTGCCATCACATCATCAATTTAAACCAATGCCCAGGGCTGGTGCAAGGATTTTTGAAAACCCTAGGCGAAACCTTATCTTGCTGGTACACGCACATCAGTGAGATTGGCAGATCAGTCTTTATACACTATATCTGTATATACTTTTAGATACGCTGATGCAATCTCAGTGACCGTGTTTTACTCACCAGGTGACGGTCTGGGGCTCTGCAGACTGCTCTGCATCTGACGATGTGACCCTGCCAGCGCATGTGCGAGGAATGGACAATTTTAAACTCTGCCTGCCTTGGGGTCTCCTTCAGGCAGGCTCCACGTGTCATCACCAAGCCCGGAGCGCCGCCAGTGACTTCACTGACGCTGCCATTGTTCAGGACAGGCCAGGAGGGAGAGCAGCTTCCACAACAGGGGGGGGGGGGGGGGCAGGATTAGAAATCGCACAGCATGTGAGCACTGGGCAGAGAGGCAGAGCTGGCTATAGGAAGGTCATGGTCAGACAACAATGCTCACTCAGACTGGTGGTGACACGACCGTGCGCGGTGAGAGACTTTTGGGTCAATGATGATCAGAGGCGCACAGCAGCACAGGGGATGTTTCCTCCATTCAGTTGGGACACAGACAGTCCTCCGCCACCGCTGTGCCTCAGACACAGTGACACTATGTACAGAGGGCCTTGGGAGCGGGTGGCTGCCTGTTGAGAGCTAGTTGCTGGCTGCAGAGAGAGGGAAGTTGTTTAACAAGCGGCAGTGCCCCCTATGCGGCTGCATAGTTTGCTTAGTGGTAGCACCGGCCCTGCCAATGCCACTATCGACTAAACGGTCCAAGCCATTTCAAAAGGCACCTACAGGTAAGTAGTTTTATAGGGAAAGCTTTAGGGTAACAATTTTTTACTTTATCACTTTAATGTAGCCATAGATTACATTTTTCGATCAGCCAGTAGGGAATCCTGTCCACTGAGATGCGACATCAGGACTCTCCACTGTCAGAATATACTAGTTAGTGGCTGATTCTACCAATTGAGAGCATTACTCAAACATCGTTATATCGACTTCTGGAGAACGTGGGCAGCCATACATGGATCGAAATTAAACCAGTCCCCCCGTTGAAATGGACACATTTCGATCCATCTACTGTCAGCTTTAAAGTTTCTCTATGAAACAATACATGGACATCAGAAGTTGGCAATCATGCCAAAAATGATCCAGCAGTTATGGTTATTCAGGCCAAACTGCTGAATGAACATATATATATATATATATATATATATACACACATACACTTAATAAAAGTATTGGGACCCCAGCCTTTACCCACACATGAACTCTGTAGGGTTCAATACAGAGTTAGCCCACCCTTTGCAGCTATAAAAGCTTCAGCTCTTCTGGGAAGGCTGTCCACCAGGTTTAGGAGTGTCTATGGGAATGTTTGACCGTTCTTTCAGAAGCGCATTTGTGAGGTCAGGCACTGATGTGGACGAGAAGGCCTGGCTCACAGTCTCCACTCTAATTCATTCCAAAGGTGGAAAAGCTGGACTCGGCCCTACCCCTGGAGATGGATGAGAGGAGCGGGAGCCATTGGCTCCTAATGCTATCGCTCTCTGTCAGGTGAGAAGCGAGACAGCAGCAGGAGCCGCTGCACCCGTGCACAATGCTGGATTGGATAGGCCTCAGGTAAGAAAGAGGGAGGGGGCGAGGGGAAGCCGCAGCACAGGTGGTTTTTCACCTTAAGGCTTCAGAACCACTATGTGATTTGGCAATCAGCAGCGGGCCACAAGGAAATGAAACGATTCAGAATGTATTTTATTTTTTTTATTGTGAATAGCATGATGAAGATTTTAAACAATCAGGATCATCATTTCCGTGAGACCAATCCTTGTTGCATGTTTACCCACTGCTCAATCACACCGGAATGACACCAAAATCACACAACTCTAAGAATCCACCTTCATGACTCCTGTATAGATGCCACTAAATATAATCCATTCAGCTAAAAGCTCCTCTGCCCATGGCTGTGTGTAAGGAAGAAAAGGAGAGTACGGAGCCGGGTGCAATGCCAGCTTCTGCAGACCGCCGCTAGGTTACCATAGGTTTGAAGTCACAGGCCACATTTGGCCCACAGGACATGGGTTCAGCATGTCTGGTCTAAATTGTAATCAAAACTCTAGCAATAGAAAAAAAAGTAGTGCAAGTTTTAAAAAAAAATGGTTTAGTACAGGGATATGCAATTAGCGGACCTCCAGCTGTTGCAGAACTACAAGTCCCATGAGGCATAGCAAGACTGAAAGCCACAAGCATGACACCCAGAGGCAGAGGCATGATGGGACTTGCCATTTTACAACAGCTGGAGGTCAGCTAATTGCATATCCCTGGTTTATTGTTTGAGTCACAAGAGTTAGAATTTGTACACAGATCAAATGTTCTGACTTCACTTAGAGCATTATTGTTTCAGATCAGTGACTGAAGCAGACCAACACTTGGATTTACATCCTCAGAAGTCAGACAGCCCAGCAAGTGGAATATTCAAAGATCAGCAAAGCCAGGCAAACAACCGCCTCTTCAGATCTAGAATAAGTGGTTATCCAGACCTAGGCCATACTGGACATGACATTCACTGGCACGTCATCTACACCTGTACTGACCAGCCTGTATCACAAAATCCAAGTGCTGACACTGCAGATCTGTCAGATTTGGTTGAGCATCCTAATGGCAAAATGTATACAGGTCATACCGGATCCAGACCTATTGGTGAATAAGATCTAGACTTCTCCGCCAACAAACGGACCGAAACGACTAGAAACTTATAAGGTGAACGACCCGACAGACTGAAGACTCCTACATTTAGGTTCACAACCAGACGAAGTCAGTGACTAGACTTTGTTATTACGAGATTCACTTCAGTCTTGTAAACTAGACACATGTTTAAGATTGAGAACACTGAGTTTGTTATTTGGTCCCTATACGTTAATCGACTGGAGGTCGACAACATTTTACCGTTCAGGGTAGTACGGAGACGGAGACCCACAGTACGAACACCGAAAGTCAGAACGATACGGAGTACCCTG
>BLSH010098745.1:338330-360068 GCA_018402905.1 Glandirana rugosa | reverse complement strand
ACCTGAGATAAGTGTGTGATGC
Source organism: Glandirana rugosa (assembly GCA_018402905.1). Classification (NCBI taxonomy): domain Eukaryota; kingdom Metazoa; phylum Chordata; class Amphibia; order Anura; family Ranidae; genus Glandirana; species Glandirana rugosa. Next base: position 360,046 of record BLSH010098745.1, on the reverse strand, counting down.
TGTCTAGGAGCCCACACCATACCCAGTGGCTCCCATTCAGGGAAGCCTCTCTGCAGGCTTACAATTACACTGCTTAACCCAACCTTTTTCAACCAGCGTGCCTTGAGTTTTCTTCAGGGTTGCCTTGGCAAAAGCCTAAAAATAGCCCAAAAATGTTATACAATCCAGCGTATGGATGAAGGCTGCCTTTTATAAAGTTACACCAAGTCTCAGGTTTTCATTGTGCACCATTACAACCCAACGACCAATGGCGTCATCAGTTGATGAGGATATCAGTCACCTGCATAGCATCCTTGTTTGACGCTCTTCTGCCCCCCTCAATCAGTGTTGGGATCACATTAGCGAAGCGATGGAGAAAAACCTGAGGGAAAGGAGAAACACTGGAATACTAATCAACAGGGCTAGGACAAGGGGTGGGTAGGAGGGGAAGCTGCCCTGGGCACTGAGGTATCAAGTGAGGTGAGGGGAACCACAAGGAGCATGCGGGGAGAGGGAATTTGGGGGGCAGCAGGGGGTACGTTTTTCTAGGAGGGAAAATTAGGGGAGGTGTGTTAGGAAAGGTGGAGGATTTGTGTTTAGAGGAGGAATTTGAGGAATTTGAGGGATTTCTGCTAGAAAGTGTAATATGGTAGAGGGGGAGGGGATTTGTGCCAACATGAGACTTTTTTTGGTGGGGGGGGGGGGGGCAATTTCTGCTAGCATGGATGATTGGGGGGTATTTGTGCTAGGAGGGGGCGCAATCGGGCATGTTCGTTCTGGGCTCTAGATGATCTTGTCCCGGCACTGCTAGTCAGTACCAGTTTGCAAGAGTGTATTTGCTTTGGAAGACTAAATCACCTCTAACGTTGGGTGTCCTACATGTGTGGAAGTTGCTGCATTTTGTAAACTTATTAGAATAGCTTTTAAATTTTAGACTGGGGTGCCTCGAGATGGTCTATCATTTTTAAAGGGTGCCTCAAGAGTGTCCATAATTTTTAAAGGGTGCCTTGACTGAAAAAAGGATTGAGAAACACTGGCTTAACCTACAAACACATGGATGTAATGAGGCATAAAATATGCCCAATGGAAAAAAAAAAAAAAAAAGTCATACCAGGGTAAGGGAGCTACAGGTGGGGTGTACAACAAGGCAGAAACAAAGGACTGCGTGCTCTCCGTAGGTCTCTGCATCAGTAAAACCTCCATCGTATTTCCTGTATTCTTTTACAAGTAGTATATGATGTGGGAATGTGTAGTAGTACAGAAGAGTTTACCTCCTATTCCCTAGCTCCCTGTACACTACATATCATGGCATGGTCTACAATTGCATTTCTCAGGTTTTGTCCCCCCTTAGCCCAGCATATTTCAGATCAGGTGCTGAAAACTAGTATAGGGATTACAAACCCAGTGACAGATGTGTTGGGGCTCATTCATATGGGGTGTAGACGCCTGTACAGTGTGCCAGAAAGCCTATGTTAGTCAATGGAGGAGCAGTGGCCATGATGGACATCCAGGTTTGACAGGCATACAGGGATGGGTGCATGGCTCTGAATTCACAGTCTATCTTCAGGGTCATGCACCTCCTATCCCTGTGTACCTGTCAAACTTGGATGTCTAACAGCTACTGCTCCTCTACTAATAGCTCTTACACACTAAGAAAATTGTGCGAACATTTTCGTCCACGGAACGATCGTACGATTTTCTGATAGAGTGTACACAACTTTTAACAGTCGATTGTGACCTTCCCAGCAAAAATTTCCGAAGGGACAAGCATTGTTCTCATACAGGAACCAAACGAATGATTTTAGTTTAAGGTGCACTGATTTGTATGAGAGAAATCAGAGGCGAAAGACTGCGCGTGATCAGAAACCATACAAAAAAAAAAAAGCCTTCGTTATACAAGAATTTTCGTACATGGTTTCCTTCCTTGGTTCTGATTTGCTGCATAACAATAAGGAATATTGGACGATCAGACAATTTTCTTATAGTGTGTACCCCACTTAACATAGGCCAACTGCACAGCTTAGGCAGTATGACAGTAAAATATAGGGTATATAGAGATGATCAAATATATATATAGCACATTATAAAAATTAGAGCACTGGGGAATATTATGCACAGCAGTAAATAGAACAGAGCTCTGTAAAATATATTGTATAGCATAGTTTATTAATAAACGCCATGTGCTAGAATTACTTCTCACTTTTATCATGCTTAGCTTAAACAGTGTTACAACCCATTACAACTGCCGCAATTGTGAGCTGGCAACATTAACTTAACGTATCTAATTGTAATTCATTAGCTCAGCTGAAGCAGAAACTATGCAATTATTTCAAGTTGGAAGCATGTTATGGCATCCTTCAAATTTAACGTTACTTGTTTTGGGAGCGAGATCAAATAAGCAGCAGAGGAAGGCGATTTGTACCATATATCCTGTACTTGACATTATTATACATGATTTATATAGCGCCGACAGTTTGCGCAGCGCTTTACAATATTATGAAGCCAGAATTCCAGGGATCATGCTTTGACCTCCAAGACGTTTGCACACAGTGCAGCTTGTTGCCTGGGGGAGATAGAACATAAGTATGCAGACAATCCTGAACTACTCCTTTCACTGCTGCGTTCAATGACCTGTCACCTTTCTATGGCACCTGTACACAAGAGGAGTGACTGTCTACATCAGCTATTGGTAGCTTGCAATCCCTTATTCACTTGTTAACTATGACTCCCAACATAAGGGCTAGCAGAAATTTATGAAAGATTAGATTTATAGGCCGGCTGATGGGTTTTGTCAGGGGTTGACAACCACTTTAAAACAAGCCATTACTGGCCTCTCTAGCAGCTTGTACTGTGATGTAATTCATCTCCAAAGAATATTAGGGAGACTAAAGCCAGATTGCAGTTGGTTTTAACATCTTAAAAACCCTGATTATGTTTACATTAGAGCAGCCTTTTTCAACCTGGGTGCCTTGAGGTGTCTTCAGGGGTGCCTTGGCAAAACACCTAGAAATTGCCCAAAAACTGAATACAAGCCAGTGGGCGGAACAAGCCTGCCTATTCATTACATAATGCCATGTGTGCACCATTACAGCCTTCCAGCTTTAGGGGCTGGGGTTTTCCCTTTAAGAAAAAGGCTAGGACTAAGGGATTGGAACAGGGACCTCCCCAAAGGTCAAAGGTCAGGAGGGGGTCCCCAAAGGTCAAGAGGTGGGGCCAACCCCCGACAGTGTACTGCCTACCCTGAACAAGTCAGGGAATGAACAAGTCGTCCTGGCAACCAATGACATCAGTTGATATGAAGGATGTTGGGCACTTACACAGCATCCTTGTTTGCCCCTTCCCTGTCCCTCTCCCTCCATCAGCTGACTGAGGGAGAGAACCAGGAGAAGTGAAACATTGGAATACTAATCAATACCAGTGGCAAAGGTGTGTTTGCTTTGGAAGAATAATCTCCCCCAACGTCCTACGTGTGTGGTTGTTGCTGCATTATGCAAAACTATTAGTTTCGTTTTTAAACTTTAGAATGGGGTGCCTTGAGATTGTGCAGACATTTAAAAGGGTGCCTGCGGCTTCAGATGACCACACTGGCCGCGATGTGCAGGAACTTCACAAAAGAAAACAATGCTGCACAAATCGAAAACTGGGTATAGTTAAAGCATAACTGTTACATTGTACGAGGCATGAGTATTCTAGGGGGATTTTTAATCTTAAAAGTCGTATTTGGCCAGAACTCCGCTTTAAAGTATACTGGGTGGCTATTTGTTTTGGGTATTTTCTTTTGATTTCCTTTGTTTGTGCATTTGTAAATGGTTTTAATAGGTTTATTCAGAATGTTTGTCAGGATAGAGCTAAGAGTGCTACTTAGTACAGGTGATGCCTTTTGTGGCTGTGCATTTAAAGTGTTACTAAACCCAGAACCCTGCATTCACTATACTTGGTCTCCCACAGTACATGGAATGCAATGAATTTAGTTAAAGCAGAGTTTCACAAAAAGTGTAGCTGCTGACTTTTAATAAACAGACACTCACCTGTCCCCTGGTCCTCTACCCCTCCCCTCCGTGGCGCCGGCATTGCTACTGTGGGCACCCAGCTGCGGCTTCACGGCCGGGCGCACGCTGTCTTCTAGGACATGTCCTGTGTCCCAGAAGACTTCGGGAGGGAGGGGGAAGAAGATCTTCCACTTCCGATCGCCTATGGCGACTAGAACGGAAGTACCAAAAAAAAAAAAAAAAAAAAAAAAAAAAAAAAAAATGAGTATCCGCACCCCCCCTCCTCCCCAAAAGCTCAGTTTAAGCATCCAGATCCGGGAAGGAGGACTTAAAGCTGAACACTTTTGGGTGGAACTCCACTTTAAATATAAACTGCTAAATACCTTTTCTCATCAGTATATAGCAGTCTTGTGATTTCTATCAGTGCCCAGCTGAGAACTAGTTAAAAGCTTGTAAGGAGGCGTTTTCATTCCCCTCTGGCTATCCTATGAGGCTGCAGGACCCCTGACACTCTGTCTGGACAGTGCTGATTGGCCCTGTGCAAATCACATGCACCCTCCCAAGAAAAAAAACTCTCTAGCAATACAAACCAAAGTGAGCATGTGCAGAGTGACTCCAAAGGCTCTGTCTTATCAGGAGATGGATTGGGGACAGTGGAAGAAGGGGAGGATCAGAAAAGACAGGATCAAACCGCCATTTTACACAATGCAGAGGATTAATCCCTAAGGTTCCACAGGGAGGATAACAAGCTTGGTTTTCTGCATATACAGAGTGATTTTACAGTTGTGTGTTTAGGAACACTAAGGTTTAGCTCTCTTGATAGCCTCCAGGTTATGATTAAGCACTTAACTGCGTTAAACGCATCAACAGCTTGTTTGTCCGGTGTGGGGTTCATTTGACCTTGGAGAATAAAGATGTTTGGACCAAGTCCTGGGGTGGTGTGCAGCAATAATCCTTTCTTTCAGAAAATGGAAGGCTGCCAAGCTTTTGATCTCAACGCACACTCCGAGCTACGACCGCTCTGGATCTTATACGAATGGTCAAGAATCGGCTCTCGATCACATGATCGCTGGGATACTCTAATTGGCTTTCACAGTGATCATTCACTTTATAGCCCACCCCTGTGTAGAGAAAGGGTTCAGGCATCTGGTACACACAATGGGGCCATCTTTTAAGGCCTCATGCACACAAGACGTTTTAAAAACGTCGGTGCTACAGCAGCCCTAAAAAAGGCACATTTTGCCACGGTCACGTTTGATGTTTTTACATTATAGGCTGTGTTTTTAATGGAAAAACGTCAAACGCAGCTAGCAGTGGCAGACGCGTTTAGCCGCATTTTTGACATTTTTCATTTTTACTGATCCTGGAAGCACAGGCTGTCGCTTTTCTACTGTGCCTAAACGCTTTTGCCTCCAAACGCCTCTGACAGTTTATGTGTGCATGGGCGCATAGGCTAACATGGAGGGGCTTTTAGAGCAGTTAAAAAAAAAACTCAAACGCCCCTAACAGCAGCGGTAAAAACGTCCTGTGTGAATGAGGCCTTAAAAATGTATTTGAATGAACGTTTTGTGCCTAGAAATAAGCTTTAAAGCACTGAGAATATGTAAATACTAAGTGCGTAATCAGGCCCCAGGTTATCATTACCATTTTACTGGCAATGTGGCTTCTTTAACCTTCCAAAAAAGTAACTTCAAAATTTAGAACAGCAAAGCTTTCTAGTTTTCAATAGAGTGGAAGGGTTAGGAGCATTGTCAGGATTTACCTTCAGTGTTTTTGTTCTAGCAACCACTGTCACTGGAATAATTTTGTACAAATGTTTAATACAATATAGGTTTTCAACATATTTTATTGATATGTAAACAATAAAACTTATATTTAATCTTATATACTTTGTAGTTTACGTTCTCATTTGGCATATTTAAAGTCCCACTTCACTTGACCTTATGCTTTTCACGTTGAGAAAACCAAATGGTCCCCGGATGAAAAGAGGGGACATCTTCCAATGGGTACACTTCCTATATTGACAACTGAGATGAGACCCCTTTGGGAAGGGTCAGAGGTTCTGTCAGGTTTTCATTGCTTTCAGTGACCTCTTTGACAGCGACAAGAAATATATATTTTTATCAATATCACTGAAAACTGAAGGCAAGAAAACATCCAATGGGACACAAACTTCTGACAACTGTCCAAACTGGTACTTCTCTTAGGGCCGGTTCACACCTAGGCGACTTGTGATCAGACTTGGGTCGTAACAAGTTGCTTGACATCAGAAATCTCATTGAAATGAATGGGAGCCGTCTTAATGTACACTACTGAAGTCACTGACTTCAAGGGGACCTCAGAAAAAAGGGATTTTATTAAAACTTACCGTAAAATAATATTCTGAGTTCACTAACAGACGCAGCTCTCCATTGACTTGTGGGTTATATGCCAATCCTATTAGGAGTTAGCTAAGCAAAGAAGAAAGCAAGCTGGCCCCTCCCAGGGGGCTGTCCTCTCTTCCCATATAATCCCCCTACTCTGCTCAGTACATTAGTTCGTAACAAGCCGTAACGAAAAAAACGCAGAGGGGTGGGTGCTGCGTCTGTCAGTGAACTCAGAGAAAAGGATTTTACGGTAAGTTTTAATAAAATTCCTTTTTCTCCTACGTTCACTGACAGACGCAGCTCTCCATTGACTTGTGGGGATGTCCCAAAGCTGTGTCAAGAGGGTGGGTAAACAAACAACTGTACCCAAGAGAGCCTCCGTAGAGGCGCTAGACACGCCTACACTGCCACCTGTAAAACTTTACGGCCAAAAGCCGCATCCGAAGATGCGGATACATCAACTTTATAAAACTTAGTAAACGTGTGCACTGAGGCCCAAGTAGCCGCCTTGCACACCTGTGACACCGATGCCTGGTGTCTAAAAGCCCAGAAAGTGCTAACAGCCCTGGTAGAATGAGCCGTGACCGGGAAATGAGGCACTTTGCCCCGAACAGAATACGCATGAGTCACTGTCGGTCTAAACCAACGAGAGACAGTAGCCGACGAGGCCACCAAACCTTTGCGTGGACCATCCGTCAAAACGCGAAAAGAGTCTGTAGCCGCCAAATACACCCGCAAAGGCCTCAGGACATCCAAATAAATGCAACTCAAATTCCTTAGGATGTGAACACAACAAAGGAAGAACAATATCTTCATTAATATGAAAAGAAGAAACCACCTTCAGTAAAAAAAGAAGGTGGCGGATGCAAGACCGCCTTATCCCTATGCAGGACCAAGTAAGGAGACCTGCAGGACAACGCTGCCAATTCCGACACCCACCTAGCGGATGTAATGGCCACCAAGAAAGCCACCTTTTGCGACAACAATTGTAAGGGAATATCCCTGATCTTCTCATATGGTGGCTTCTGTAGCACAGAAAGCACCAGATTCAAATCTCACGGTGCCAAAGGCGACCGTACCTGAGCAGCCACATGGCGCACACCTTGTACAAATGTACGAATCAATGAATGACACCAGAAGTCGTTGGAAAAGAATCGCCAAGGCCGATATCTGGCCCTTGAGAGTACTTAAGGCCAATGTTGTAAAAAAGTCAGATAGATAGATCTTGCACGAAGTAAACTTGTGCACCTTCATCATGGTAGGGACCACTGAGTCGTCGACACCCCGGTCCCTCAGCACCTGGGATTCAATAGCCAGGCCATCAAAGCCAGCGAGTGTAAAGTAGGGTGCAATATGGGTCCCTGAGACAGCAGATCGTCTCGCATCGGGAGACGCCAGGGAACGTCTGCTACCATTCTCACTACATCAGCGTACCACGGACGCTGAGGCCAGTCAGGGGCCACCAGGATCATCAGAATTCCCTCCGCTGCCACCCTGCGCAATAGGCGCGGGAGCATTTTGATGGGAGGATAGGCGTACAGAAGACGATACCGACTCCAAGGCGCCACAAGTGCATCTGTGGCCACTGCCAATGGGTCCCTTGTCCTGCACACAAAGGACTTTACCTTGTGGTTGAACCGAGACGCCATGAGGTCTACGTCTGGCGTGACCCACTTGTGGCAAATCTGGCTGAACACTTCTGGATGGAGAGATCATTCTCCCTGATCCAGCGTCTGGCAACTTGGGAAGTCCGCCTGACAATTTTCTACACCTGGAATGTAGATGGCGGAGATTGCCGGAACGTGCAGTTCGTCCCAACGCAGGATGAGAGCTGCTTCCCCGGCCGCTGCCGCACTTCTCGTTCCGCCCTAATGGTTCATATATGCCACTGCCATGGCATTGTCCGACTGCACCCGAATCGGGAGCCCTTGTAGCCTTGCCGTTCAGTGGGATAGACAGTCTGATCACTCTGAGCTCCAGCACATTGATCGGAAGGCGTGACTCCCGCGCCAACCAGCTACCCTGGGTCGACAGAGCCCAGTACTTCCCCCCCCCCCCCCCCCAGCCCAACATCTGCCATGATTATAGACCATGTCAGGGGAAGAAACGACTACCCTCCCCCCAATCAAAACTGGGGCCCGAAGCCACCAAGCCAGGAAAGCCCTGGTCTGACGATCCAAATTGACCAACCGGTCTAGAGACAGAGGAGATCTGTCCCATCGAGACAGAATCGCTCTCTGAAGTAGTCGAGTGTGGCTCTGAGCGTAAGGTACCGCCTCGAAGGCCGAGACCATGAGCCCCAATACCCGCATACAGAACCGTAATGAAGACTGCCGGTGAGACAGTAGGGTTCACACTGCTGATTGCAGGGACTGCAACTTGGCTGGGGGTAAGAATAGCTTCGCCTGTTCCGTGTCCACAATCAGACCCAGATATTCCAGGCAACAGGACGGGGTCAACGACGACTTCTGCAGGTTGATCAGCCAAACGAAGTCCTCTAACGAGGCCATGGTGATGGACACGTTCTCCTCCAGGGCAGAGGCAGACTCCGCTCTCAGAAGCAAGTCGTCCAGGTAAGCCACCACCGCGATACCCCTCTGCCTCAGCAGGGCCAGCACTGGGGCCACCAGCTTGGTGAAGACCCAAGGAGCGGAGGCCAGACCGAAGGGCAGAACCACAAATTGGTAATGGAGATCTCCCACCGCAAAGCACAGAAAGCGCTGGTGTCAGACAAATGGGAATATGGAGATACGCGTCCCTGATGTCCAGGGACGCCAGGAAGTCCCCCTGATGCAGGGCGGCCATGACCGAGCGGACCGATTCCATCCGGAATTTTCGCGCTCACATAAAAGTTTAGCGCCTTCAGGTCCAATACTGGCCTTACCCCCCCACCTTTTTTGGGGACCACAAAGAGGTTCGAGTAGAAACCGTGGAACCTTTCTGACTGAGGCACTGGCACTATCACCCCCTGTTCCGATAGTGCCTGAACCGCCCCGAAAAGGGCCTCCCAATGTTGATGCGGCAGTCTTAAGTTCGATGGGAAGAACCTGTCTGGGGGTAGAGTGCTGAACTCTATCCTGTACCCGGAGGACACCACTTCCTGCACCCACCGGTCGGAAATGCACGCAGTCCACCTGTCTGCAAACCCAGAAGACGTCCCCCCCACCCGAGAGGTGGGTGGAGGCAACCCATCATGCAGAGGAGGGCTTATCCTCTGTCTTTTCATTTTGACGTTGCCAGGGCCTCTTACCGGCTCCTGCAGAAGCCTTGCCGGCTCGCGGGCCCTTGCCCGCTGCCCCTGGGGCACGAAAAAACCTCTTCTGACCCGAGGAGACAGGTCCTTGTTCGCGGCGAAATTCTCGCCGCCTGGACTCCGGAAGGAAGGTACTCTTCCCGCCCGTGAAATCCTTAATGATTTCGTCCAACTGAGGACCAAAAAGACGGCCACCCTGAAAGGGGATGTCCGCTAAACCTTTTTTGGGGGTGTGATCACCCGACCACGAACGCAACCATAGGACCAGTCTAATAATAATGCAAAAACAGACATTTTTGATAACATAGGGAGCCGGTCTAGAGCCGCATCACACAGGTATTTTATACCGTGATAGACATGTTCTGCCTTCTGCGATGCTTCCAGCTTTCTGCCGCAGTCCAGATCATTCTGCAGCTCCGCTGTGCATTCAGAGAAATATTGCGCCGCCATGGCAGACGCCAGGGCCGGTCGCAAAGCTGAACCAGCCAAAATTAAAAGTGCTTTAGACACAGCCTCTGTCCGCCTATTGGCAGGATCCTTAGACGGCGACCCCTCCAGGGGAATAGTCGTCGCCTTGTTAAGGCACGCCCACCAGGGGGTCCACCGAAGGAGACGCCCACTTTTTTTTATAAAACTATCCTCAAAAGGATACCGGATAGCGAAACACTTAGGCACGGTGAAGGAAAGCTGCGTGAGCTGCCATTCCTGATAGATCAAATGATCAAAAAAAGTAACATACTGAAAAAACCTAGGGAAAATGGCCGCGGCTACGGCAAAATGGCAGCGGATCGCCGCATGGCGGCCTAGGCGGTTTGCACACACAGTGCAAGCGGGGTGCGGGCGGGGGAGGGGGGGTGGGGGCGAGGAAGGAGCGAAGGGACCCAGGAGAGCCCCAGCGACCCTCCTCAACCAGAGGCTACCGTGCATAAAATTACAAATAGCCCTGCGGCCCCCCAGCACCCCTAGCGGGGAAGAGGGGGGCTCACTCACCACTCCTGAAGGGCGCAGCGGGTAGCCACCCGGTCACAGACTTTTCTCCCCAGCTGGGGAGGAATGCTGCTGGCCACAGGCCCCTGGACCAGATTGAATCCGGACACTGGGCACAAGTGGGGGATCACCCACTGGCCACCCGCACGAAACGGGCACGACGTGGCGGGACCCACCATCATCCTGGGACTGGCTCGCATCGGATGGCCGTACTGGGGAAAGTACAGGGTCTTTGCAGGAACCCTCTATGCCCCAGTCGGCTTCTTGATAGTAGTCTTCAATTTGCTTTAAAAATATAAAAAAGCGGAAGCAAAAAATCTATCCGCAGGTCCCATAAGGGAGCCAGGTCAACTCCTTGCACTAGGCATGTTAAAACTAATGTACTGAGCAGAGTAGGGGGATTATATGGGAAGAGAGGACAGCCCCCTGGGAGGGGCCAGCTTGTTTTCTTCTTTGTCTAGTTAACTCCTAATAGGATTGGCATATAACCCACAAGTCAATGGAGAGCTGCGTCTGTCAGTGAACGTAGGAGAAAGTTTCTTCTACTACTTCAAGTTGACTTGTATCCGACTTGTGCCCATAGCATTCAATGGAAGTCGCCTCCAAGTCAGATCCCTCATCTATATTGAAGCGACTTTACAGGAAAACGGAATTTACACAGGTACTCCCCACAAATTACCCAGGCAACCCCCTCCCTCCCTTCTCCGATTGGCCACAGGCAAAGACGCCTGGCATGAAGGTCCCATTGTAAGTTGCCGAAAGTTGCCTTGAAGTAGCGTACAAATCGCCTATGTGTGAACTGGCCCTTACTTTAGAGATATTTCCACTCATTTCCTGTCAAGTATCTGGGACAAGTGAAGGGGACACAGGCCGCAATAAACGCCTTGCTAAGGTTGTAACCCCCCCTCTATTCTATACAAAACTAAAAATGGTTACAGCAACAATTTAGAGCTGGACACAAAGCAAGGAAGCTAAAGAATCTCACAAATTTGTTTCAATATAATGTTTTAGGCCATGTTTAAATACTTTTTTTAAAGCACATGATGAACTCTAAATTGGAATAATTTCCTAACATTTTACATTTTTTATTCCAGATTTAGAATTGCAGAGCTTGAGATAGACCGCGTTAACCATAAGGCACGTCATAAGCAACCCTGCTACATAATTAAAGTATCTAAAGCCAAAACTATTTCTCTCTTTAGGTTTTAACAAAGCAGGGGGGCATTAAAAGCCCTGTTAAGTTTCTATTGCAGTCTGTCTTCACCCCCTCTATTCATCCCGGTGACAGTTCTAAGCAAAACAGAAAGTGATGGGAAATCAACATTTTACAGTTGTCACCAGAACCGGAGGGGGAGGTAAATCCATATGGAAAGTTTCCCTTACTTTGTAGAGACTCCTTCTGCCTTTCCTGTTGCATCGGACAAAAGTGAAGGGAAATATCCCCAGGAGCACAGACCGCAAAGATGAACTCACAGGGGTTTTAACCCTTCCCTACTCCACCCAAAATAAGCTATGCTATACATATGAATTAAAGCAGAGCTAAGGTCCACAATACACACTTTAGTTTGAGAGGTCCCTTCGGCAGAACATACACTTTGCAAATTTCTCTCTTTCGTTCAACCTGTTGCAGGAAAGAAATGTGCACAATTCCTCCCCATCAACACAGACAATGCTGACAGGGGAATCCCTCCTGCTGAGCAGTTGTGTTATTACTAGCAGCAACTAGCGATAATCGCAAGAGAATTCAGCCTGCCCATTAACTGTTCGAACCTAGGCCCGTTCCTACTTTAGAGGCTGAGATTGGAACCGTGCATAGCCGGCCTTACCAGCATCATCTCCCCAACCTCTCATGGGAGCCATGTGCAGAAGTTCAGTAAACCCAGCACAAAGGGAAAGGTAACCTGAGCTACGCATGCACTGAGCATGCGCAGTTCAGTGTACATTCTGCACAACACTGAGCAGTTAGGTACGTTTTTGTTTTTTTTGCACGAGACATTGCATGCCTCTTGTGAAATAAAAAGCCTGCTCATAAGTTTTTCTTAGTTTTCTTCATTTTTTCTTAAAGTGGATGTAAACCCGATTCATTAAATGTGTGCTGAGCACATAGATCTGTAGTGGTGTTCTCTCTCTTCAAAGCCCTGTGTCTCGTAGTTCTGTCCTGCTCCATTTCTCTGTTATCAGCCTGACAAGTTTCCGTCACATTATAAGAGCAGCCGGAGTTGTGTTGGGGAGGATGCTATAAATAGATTAGCACCCTGCTGAACAAAACAATGAATACATCTGAAAGTCTCTACCTATCAGGAGAGGGGGGTGTGCCTTTCCTCCAATCAGCTGTCTTGGCTGTATGCCCAGGCTTCTCTGCAGTGCCAACCAGGAAGGGAAAAAACCCTAGCATGATCTCCACTTTCTAAAGTATATATACACAGATGAAGACAGCAGATATGTATGTAAAACGTATATAGGGAGATTTGTTTTATCTCTGTGTATCATCTGAGGCTGTTCACTTCACTGGTATATGTGAGGATTTACAACCCCTTTAAAATGGGTTGCAAACCCTCAGGGGTTTCCACCTTCATGCATATGAATGAAGGTGAAAAACCTGCTTTAGTGTAGCAGCCCCACAGAGCCCCCCCTTTTACTTACCTGAACCCCGTCTTTCCAGTGCCGGGGACAAGCTCACTGGCTCCAGCCGGTGTCCCGGGTACTCACTGGATAGATTGATAGCAGCGCTGCCATTGGCTCCCGCTGCTGTCAGTCAAATCCAATGATGCGGAAGCCAGGGGGCAGAGCCCAGTCCTGATGTCTGTCACGGACGCAGCAGCAGGACTCAGGAGCGCGCCCGCACTAGTGTCCCCAGGGAAGCGCTTCCCTGTGTGGGGGCACTTGATGCGGGGAAGAGCCAGGAGCGCCACGGAGGGACCCCAGAAGAGGATCGGGTCTAGGAAGTACAACATGTTATACGAAAAAAAGAAAAGCTTTACAATCACTAAGTCTACATATACATTCACAAATGATCAGAAATTAAACCCACTCAAAATCGTTCAGATATTGGGGGAGATAATGGGGTGATGGAAGCCCTCAGTGATTTTCCATCTTTCACACACTTTTTGCAGCTCACTCTGCTCTTATGTTCCCAGCTCCTTCCAACTGCTATATGCAAGACACAGAGGGCATCATACTCCAGTTATACTTTTCATTTACCATATTAATAAAATGATGCTAAAGGAGACCCCCCCCCCTACCCAAAATACAGCTAAGGATCAGAGATGGGTAGGGACACAGCCAGATACTCCTTTGAGGGGGCAGAGGGGTAGAAAAACATGCTTTCATACCATGCTGCACATAATGATGCACTGAAAGCACATGTGCAGTAACATGCATTTGCATGGAGCGTTATGCACATTCTGCTGCATTTATATGCATTAATGTGATATTATACGGTTTCATACGCACTTTCAGCAGCTGACTGACCCACTTACTGAGTATGCAACTTCTTTATCTTTGAATCTTTGCCCGTGTTCCTGTTTAAGCTGGTGCCATGACCACTACTTTAGGTTTCTCATTTCAGTTTGGCTCAGTTTTTGCATCCTATGCAGCCAGTCTTGCATGTAGACCTTGAGCGGTCTTTCTACACTGTACATCAATGCAAACCGAGCCTTGTAGCAGCATAGGATAGCAAAGCACTGCCCCCTGCTCCCTCCTCATCCCACCTTACTTTAAGCTAAGCCACTGGCTGGAGACAGCACTGTCCATTGTTAACTTTTTCCAGTGAGAACCAGAAGTTCAGGGAAGCAGTGCTGAGGGAGCAGGAGTCAGTAACAAAAAGTTGTAAACCTCCTGTGCTGTGACAAGAATTTAAACAAATAGTTACTGAGTAATGTTTACTTTATTGTGCTCAAAGTATTAAGCTAAAATAAACACTGAGGGTTTAATACTACTTTAACGCGTGATGCAATGATTTCCTACGTGCCATATTCACGCGGCAAGTGCCCTTGCAGTGACCTGCATTTAAACCAGAGCAGAAGGCGGCAAGTCAGTAAACATGGTATGAGTGAGCCCTCAATGAAAGGTCGGGTCCCGATTTCACCATTGTCCACAAATTGACTAACCCATTAGTATGAGTGATCTGGCCCTTTAACCACTAGCTACCCAAGACAATTCTGACACTTCGCTCCTACATGTAAAAATAATTTTTTGCTAGAAAATGACTCAGAACCCCCAAACATTATACACTTTTTTTTTTAGCAGAGACCCTAGGGAATAAAATGGTGGCCATTGCAACTTTTTAAACAAAGTGCTTTAAAAAACAGTGATCTAGCGCCACAGCATAAATAAAATAAATTATATATGAAGTAGTGCAGCCCACTCCTTAAGTGGAAGTAAGCATTAAGTAAAAACAATACAATAAACATGGAGTGATTGGCGCTTAACCTCTAACAGTACAGTATTAATATACAAGTGCATACATATATCAAATAAGGTCTATAAAAATTAAAAAGTGGCCATTGTCACCTCGTCACTTTTTGATCACGGTTATGGACTGATTCATATCTCTTTTTACATTATATTTTTTATATTTTTGATGAACTTTTTTGGTTATTTACAATGGCCGCTTTCTGATGATTTTTAGAGACTTTATTTGGTATATGTATGCACTTTATATACATGCACTGTATTAATACTGTAGGAGATTAAGTGCCAATCACTCCATATTTATTGTATTGTTGCAACTCTATCTCGTATGGTATTTGCGTAGTCATTTTTAAACCTTTTTATTAAAAAAAGAAAACCGTAAAGTAGGCCCAATTTTTTTTCACTGTGTTTTTGATATTTTGGAGAGTAAATAGATACCCAACATGTCACGCTTCAAAATTGCGCACACCCGTGGAATGGCAGAAAACTTTGGTACAAAAAAAAAATAAATAAAATGGCCATAGGTGAAGCTTAAAATATCTCTGCCGGCTAGGTATAGTGCTAGAATTATTGCTCTCACTCTAACGTTCACAGTGATACCTCACATGTGTGGTTTGAACGTTTACATACGTGCGTGTGACCTCGGTCACTTCTGCACACAAGGACGCAGGGATGGGGGGGGGGGTGCTTAAATTTTTTTTATTTTACTTTATCTTAATACTTTTTTGATCACTATTATTCCCATTACAAGGAATGTAAACATCCATTGTAATAGGAATAATGTGTGACAGGTCCTCTTTACAGCTGATCTGGGGTCAATAAATCCCCAGATCTCGTCTCTAGGCTGGGAAGGAAAATAATAAATAAAAAAAAAAAAAAAAAAAAACTTGATCCTGGCCTCCCAGCCGAGACGGCGGCATATTTTCAAATGCAGAGGCGGGGCATGATGTCATAACATTGTGCACGCCTCCCAAAGATCAGAGAGGTCCGGGGGCCATCTGGCCTGCCAGATACTCTATGGTAAACTTCCGGCCTGAACGGATTCCTTCTCCCTCTCCATCGGAGAAGCACCGGAGGGTGGTGGCGGGGGGGGGGTGTATGTCCCCTCCTGCTGCCTGCAAGATCAAGCGGCTATGATTGTTTCTATGGGGCAGGGAACCGCCGGCTCTAAAAGAAGATATCTGAATGATAGCTGTAGCTGCAGGCATCATTCAGATATTCCTACTTAAAGTCTGCAATGTCATATGGCGTCGTTGGGCAAGAAGTGGTTAATAGATGTGGTTAGAATGAGAATGAAAGGTGGCACGGGAGCCACACATCAAATCAAAGCCTGCTGTGTGAGTGAAAGGTGGTCTCAGCCTGGACCTCCGCCAAGCCATGCTCCCCAATGTGTTTCACTCCACGCACCAGAGCTTAATCATGAGCAGCTCCCAGGACACCAATCATTCTCTACCCTTGCCTGGGGCATAGACGAGCTCCTTTACTGGCCAGTACACACAGCGGTGGGCACAGGACTTTGTTCCCATACAGGGCCGGCTCTACCCCCAGGCGAAGTAGGCGGCCGCCTAGGGCGCACTGCTGCCCAGGGCGCCAAGCCCCTGTCCATATGCTACCCCAGCCTGTCCATATGCTACCCCAGCTTGTCCATATACCTGCGGACCACAGCTGGCACGAGGAGGCGAGCTGGTGCCGCCATTATTTGTCTTTAGGCCGGGTCCAGAGGCACAGGTGCGGGCCTGTGGCCCATGGCTAAAGAAATAAGTAGAGAGGTGCTGCAAAAATCTCCACCTCCATTGTATACATGGACAGGGCAAAGGGGGTGGGGTCAGGGAAGGAGCCAAAGGGCGGCAGAATGAGATTTTGCCTAGGGTGTCAAAAATCTTTGCACCAGCCCTGTTCCCATACAGCTTGAGCAGCTCACACATCTTGGTTGGAATGAGACACACACACAAACTATCTAAAGATAGTTTTCTATTTAAGATGCATCATTTAGTTTATTCAGTATGAAATGGAGCTTAGTTATGTATGAGGCTGTATATTTTGCAAGATTTACATTAGTAAACTTATTCAATGAATCCAAGCTCTGCAAGCTGAGATATCATGCACTGCATTGATGCATTCACACAATTTCACAGTAACAATGCGACAAAGTTCAGGAATATTCCTTTATCCCATTGCTTTGCAAAAATGTACACTACAAACTGTATGATAGTACCGGTTCGGATATTGCTGTTTTACTAACCTTATTACTAAAGTTATTCTAAAATGGGAAACCTACATTTTGTTTGCAAATATTAAAGATTCTAAGAATGAGCCCTTACATTTAAAGAGCACCTGTCATTGCAGATCCATCATGGCAGCGCCTGTTAGTGGGCATCCACTCACCTGCTGCTGCCATGTCCCTCACCTTGTTGTGTCATTGCTGAATTACCAGCCATCCCATTAAAGTGAATGGGACTGTTGGTGAGTCAACAGTGGGTCAGAGGAGGAGCCGCTACGAGACAAAGATGACAATTGCAATTTAAAAACAATGATTTTAATCAAGCCTTTTAACTAGTGATTTAAATCAAGATTTAACTCATCCACCCTGGTTTATGGTCTGAACACACGACCCGAAAATCGGATGACAGTCTTTTTTGCATGCTAATCTCAGATCGAATCGGAAGAGAGTTTTACTAAAGTCACGAAAATTCTCGTACAACAGAATAAAAAAAAAAAAAAAAAAAAAAAAAAAAAAAAAAAAATCGGAAGTTGTGTGTTGTAGTGTAATTGTATTGTATTTTTGGACGACAACTGCACTGATTAAAACGAAAATTGTACGATTTGGTATCGTATGAGAAAAATTTTCGTGTTTGTCCGATCAAATATCGGATGAACTGTCTGTACCAACGATCCGATTATTGTACGATTGCTTCGAAAGCGGGATTTTTCGTCCGATTTTCGGATCGTGTGTACGGCCATAAGTCACATCTACACGTCAAGTCAATCTGCAATAACGCTGCTGCTCTTAGATACACTGGCAGTGGGGTTTTTTTTTTCTGCCTCAAAAACATTGGGGTTGATTTACCAAGACTGGAGTGAGCAAAATGTGGTGCAGCGGTGTACGGTAGCCAATCAGCTTCTAACTTCAACTTGTTTAAGTGATGACAAAAAACCCTGGAAGCCAATTGGTTCTTATGCAGAGCTGCACCACATTTTACACACTCCAGTTTTAGTACATCAACCCCATGGATCAACATGGAGGGGTGTTTAGAAGAAAAATGCCAGACGCCTCTAAAAGCAACACTGACACTCCGCAAGCATGAAGTCTAACCTGTGGGTAGAATGGTTTTAAAACCACAAAACTTTTCTAAAAAAAATGAAATGGATAAATAAGAGGAATCCTGCTGAAATAAAAGGAGACACAAATAAGTGAATAAAAAGAATTAGTATCTGAGGATTGCAGGCAGCACATAAGTAGACATTACAGGATCGCTCGTCCTCCCTTCACATAGGTGACCTATTCCACAAACATAACCCGAGCCGTGTATTACAGATAATAGGTTTGTTTGGTAGCTACTAATAGGCAACAACAAGTCAGACAAGGCAACTGCAAATACAACTCAACAAACTACATTGTAAAATTATATCTCCAGCAATATTTCACAGAACATGCTGAAGTGTTGTTAAACAAAATACTAGAAGACTTCAAAAATGCTGGGTCGAATATTAAAAAAAAAAAAAAAAAAAAAAAAGGATTTGCTGAAAGATCACGTAGAAGCCTGTAGAACAGGACATTCAGACCTAGATCTGAAGCACTTTCCCTAAGGGGAAATCTAAAAAACACAAACGTGCTGTCACTCTCCTTTGAAAGAAAACAAAATACTTGTACTTTTGCATGCTTAAAGTTAAAGATGAAGCATAAAGAACTTAAAATAGCTGAAAAAAATCCTTAAGATTGCAGTGAAACAATGAAAATGACAACAACAATGGACAAAGTGCTATGAGCCACAGAAAGCAGATTTCATTGTATTTAGTAAGATCAGTGAACGATTTCTAAAAAGAAAAAAAAAATTGCTTTATGTTATTGCATTTTTTATTTGCCAGAATAGGGCAAAGCATTTGATATATGCTGGATGGTTTAAGGGGCCAGTCCACTCACAAGCGGTCCTTTAGTTACAGGAGTCACCTGCCGGCTTGTTATCCCTTTGGAATCTCACCGATCCAGATTCTGATTTGTTCAATTTCACAGACATTAAAATGTTACTAAACCCAGAACAGTAAAATCAGTCTGCATATGCAGTAAAACATGCTGGTTATAATCACTGTGGAAAGGGTTAATCCTTTGCATTGTGTAAAACCACTTTGATCCTGTCTTCTCTGATCCTCCCCTTCTTCCACAGTTCCCAATCCATCTCCTGATAAGACAGAGCCTTGGGAGCACTTTGCACATGCTCAGCTTGGTGTGTATAGCTAGAAAGTTTTTTTTCCCCTTGGGAGGGTGCATGTGATCAGCACAGGGCCAATCAGCACTGTCCAGATAGTTAGGGGTCCTGCAGGAAGACTGTCAGGGCTGAATGAAAATTCCTCTTACAAGCTTTAACCAGACACTGAGAAGACTGCTATATACTGCTGATAAGAAAAGGTATTAAGCAGTTTATATTTATTAAAATAATTGCATTTCCATGTTCTGTGTACTGTGGCAGATATAGTGAATGCAGGGTTCTGGGTTTAGCAACACTTTAAATCGAAAAAGAGTAAAAGGACACCTTATAACAGGCTCTGCATGCAGAGATTACCACCAGAAAGCCTGAGAATGGAAAACCACATCAAGTAAATCATTTAATGGTGGACTGACCCCTTATGCAGCTATATTTTTAGTAAAGGAAAACCAGAGACCAATCAACCTCTAATGCAGGGGTCTCCAAACCATATAAACAAAGGGCAAGTTTATGGTCCTTCAAACTTTAGGGGGGGCTGGACTGTTGTCAATGGGAAAAGAAAATGTCCCGGTGTCAGTGGGAGTAAACACCCCATCACTGGTATTATGTGGAGTAATAGTGCCCCATTGTTGGTATCAATGGGAGGCATAGTGCCCCATCATTGGTATCAATGGGAGGCATAGTGCCCCATCATTGGTATCAATGGGAGGAACAATGCCCCAATCACTGGTGTGAGTAGGAAGAATAGTGCCCTATTGTCGGTATAATAGTGGTAGGAAGTATGCCCCACTGTTGCTAATGGTGGGGGAAATAATGCCCCAAGAGTCAGATAAAAGTAAGCAAAGGGTGGCATCCTGCCCCCAGGGCTGCAGTTTGGAGACCACTGCACTAAGGGCTTGACGGGGGCCATACACCGCCCTGGTCAGTATATTCCAGCGACTGGTACAGCCAGGTGAAATGAAATAGCCATGGACAGAAAGCCTGTACAAATTAATGACAGGCTGACACTGTCCACATGCACAAGGAGCTCTTAGATCCCTACAGGGAGGGAGATGTGTGTTCCTGGATGTAGAAAGCATGCCAATCATGGGTAATAACTCCATGTACAATTGCAAACGCACAGCTGCAGACAGTGTCAGCCTGTCATTGATTTATACAGGCTCCATCGGCAGCTGATCAGAAAACACATGGCTGTATCAGTTGCAGTAATAAGCTGAGCTGGGCGGTGTATGGTCCTATAAATGTATTTGTATATTGGCAAACACATAGAACAGGAAAGCAAGAAGAAAAACAGAGCTGGGGCTGCTCGATCTGGAATTTATTTGGCTACTAGAGCGAAATGTGTGGTTTTGGCAGTGACAGTCAGAAATCTGATCCTTCCAGTCATCAGGGACGTTTACATGAGTACAACGCAGGGGCCCACTACTGCACAGCAATGAGATCCTTATGTGTAAATGTAAACATCAACTGCATAAGGTTGTAGAATAAGCACAGAAATCAGCGTTCTACAAGGGTTATACCTAGCATTTCAGCAATTGGTGAATACTGAAATGCAACGATTTACACACAGCTAGAAACTTAAAATTAAACAGAGCATGAAATAAAAACACGTGGAGCATAAAAGATATATATGCATGACAAGTATACTATAAAACCAGCTTTACTGACAGCAGAGAAGTAACATGACACTTACCTCTACACTGGCAAATATATCAGCCGAAGTGAAGGCTTCCTTGTGGGGTTCAGATTGCTCATAGACCCCATCAGCAATGCCATTCTGATTAATAGTGTCCGGCCCCATATGTACACCATTCACAGCAGCAGGCTTAGAAGTTGGCTTCGCCTTACCCCCTTTGTTTTCAGTCACTTTGGAGCCGGCCGTGCAGGTTAAGGCAGCAGCCGAGCTAGATGAACGTGTAGAATTTGAAGAACTCGCTCTCTCGTTGTCATCCTGAGTCTGCTTTAAGACAGCCGTTCTGGGAACTTTACCTGAAGCATATTTTGTATGGGTTTCGCTCAAGAAGTTTAAGATGTGCAAGTAGATCGAGCCGACGACGGAATTGGACGTGCCGGCCGAGGTTTCACTGACTTTTGTTTCCCCCATTCCGCTTCGGTTGAAGATTCGGACGACGACACTTACCACATGTATACCCCGGCCTGTGATAATTAGTCTTACCGTAACGACTACCCCAGATACTCGTTAGACTTGGGGTGTTCCTTCGGAAGTGAAGCCGACTATATAAACGGTCACATCTCCATTCACAGTACAATGAAGAGACGACAGTCATTTCGACCAAAATATCATATG
>BLSH010098745.1:292232-305146 GCA_018402905.1 Glandirana rugosa | reverse complement strand
TGGAGCCTTGCTATTCTCTGCACGAGATGTTCTATCTTCTCTTGCGGTAGTGAGATCTTCGGTCTGATGGAATTGATCGTGTACCCTAAAAATCGTATCTCTTGGGAGGGAAAGAGATTCGACTTTTCGGTACTTACTATCCACCCCAGGTGGGCTAACCACTTCTGTGCGACCTTTAGGTCTTCCTGAAGTCTTTCCTTCGTTGGTGCTATGAACAGCAAATCGTCTAGATAAGGTATCACATTTATCGCTTGTAACCTTAATGGTGCGAGGGTTTCTGCCAGGATCTTGGTAAAGATCCTTGGCGAGGAAGAAAGACCGAACGGCAAGGCTCTGCTTTGGAAATGGTATATCCTTTGCCCTATCTGCAAAGCCAGTCGGAGGTACCTTTGGGAACTCTTTCTGATGGGCACATGCAAATAGGCATCTTTTAAATCTATGGTTGCCATGAAGTAACCCTTCTGCAGCAGACCTCTGATTGAATAGATTCCATCCTGAACCTCTTGTACTGAATTGTTTCGTTCAAGGGTTTTACGATTAGCCGATATTTGCCTGAGGGTTTCTGTACTAAAAAGACGTGTGAGTAGAAACCCTCCCCCTCCTCCTGTTTTGGGACTGGGACCAGGACTCCCTGATCTACCATTTCCCCTATTAGTAGAGGTAACACTCTTGGGAGCTGGGTGATCAATACTCTTGAGGGGGGTTTCTTGCTAAATTCCAAGGAGTACCCCTTTTCTATCACACCCTGAATGAATTTGTTGGAGGTTATTTCCCGCCATTGTGGAAGGAATCTCTCCAACCTTCCTCCCACTTGACCTGTGGCATCATAGTTTGTACCCCTCTGCCTTGGTATTTTGGCTAGGAGGGTTAAAGAACACATTCGCTCTTTGTCTGCCCTTCTGACCGGTCCAGTGCTTTTTAGGTCTACCCCTGTCTTGCAGGTTCTTGCACTCCTTATTTTGTCCCTTGTAGGGACGAAAAATTTTTCTGGGATAGAATTTTTTGGCTGGAAAAGTATTTTTCCTGTCGGCTGTTCATTCTAAGGCCTCATCTAATTTATCACCAAAAAGAAATTTCCCTGAAAATGGAACACTACAAAGGCGGAGCTTGGATGAGGTATCTCCCGGCCAAGTTTTAAGCCAGAGGGCCCTTCTGGCTGCTACTGAAAGTGCAGCTGATCTAGCCGATAACTTGACCGACTCCGTTGATGCGTCCGCAATGAAACCAACGGCTTTATAGAACATAGGAAATTACTTCAACAATTCCTCTCTAGGTGTCCCTGCTATTAGATGCCCTTGCAACTGCTTTAACCAGAATTCAAAGTTCCGGGCTACACAGGTTGTGGCCAAAGCTGGTCAAAGGTTGGCCATTGCGGTGTCCCAAGACCGTTTGAGGACTATATCCCCCTTTTATCCATTGGGTCCACCAGGTGCCCCATATCATCAAACACCAAGTCTGAGTGTTTAGAAACTTTTGCCAAAGGAGCATCCAGTTTTGGCATCTGGTTCCAGACTGAGTCTGGATTGTCATCAAAGGGGAATCTCCTCTTGAGACTATTTGAGAAAAAGGGTCTTTTCTCAGGCTCAGACCACTTTTTTAGTACAAAGTCTGTCATGACCTTGTGTACTGGGAAAACCCTGGGCTTTTTCTTGTCCAGTCCCTGGTACATCTTGTCATGTCTGGAGAGTGGGGCTTCCTCCTCTTTGATTTCCAAAGTATCATATATAGCCCCCAGCAATTCGTCCACTTCCTCCTGTGAAAGTTTAAACCTGGAAATGGAGGTTTCATCCTGACCTTCGTCCTGTCCAGAGGACTGAGCAGAATCCGGGTCAGTGGAAAGATGTGGGATTTCCCTACTCCCTGATGGCTCTCCTAAGCCTCAAGAGGGGTGAGTAGGTGAGGTGGGTACCTGCGCTGGTTTGTCCAGGACCCTCCCTGGTACCTGGACCTCTGAGATAAGTCTCCTGAAGGATGAAAAGGCAGGCTGAACCTCATCCTTGAAGGAGCATAGGAATTTGCTAAAAGGGGAATCTTCCTCTGTTTGTAGGACCCCTGTAATGCATGTCTGGCATAACGTTTTTGCATAATTTGAGGGCAGTCTGGTGCTGCAAGCTGGGCATTTTCTTTTGTCCGTCTTAGCAGCTGCCTTCCCCGCTTTAGAATGCTCTTTCTAGCGGAGAGGATGACAAAAAAATAGGGACAGTTTAAGATGCACATCATATTAACCACCTGCCCTCCTAGTACCCACCCGAGCTACACTAAAGGTTTCACATAAATGCCTTTGCTAGCTCAGTACATCCTGAAAAAATAGGCACAGGAAAAAGGTTCTGGCACCGCCAGCCTACCTGTGAAGAGCCGGTGCTGGCTTCAACCGAAGCGTGTGCTTCCATACTGCAGTCCTCGGCGCTGTAGCCATGCTGTGGCGCCTTTAACATGTCACCGGCTCGGCCCTCCCCTTCCTCTCTGCGCCTGGGAGGTAGGAACTACTTCCTCCAGCGCACGGTGATGATGCACGTCCACCGGGAGTGACGCTCCGCGCTCCTCCGGCGTACAGCACGAATTTTCAAAAAACTGATGAGGAGAGAAAAAGGTCTCCAGCGCTGCCGCCTACATGCATCCCCACCGCCCACTCCCTCGCCGTGCTCTGGAGAGAGGTAAGGGGACGGGGAACTCCTGCACCTGCGGAGGGAACCCGTTTGGCAAAGGAGAGATTTCATCTGCAGCCATTCCTCGCTAATAGGGCTTTCTTATCTTGCTCTGGCTTTGCCTCCCCGACAGCCCTTGAGCGGTGGAGCTCTCCTTACTCCCTCTGCAACATGTCTGATCGGCTGAGGAAACACAAAAAACTGACCAGATGCCTGAGGGACCACCTTTTAAAGAGCTGTGCAATGTGTTTCCTGTCAGGTGTGATGAGCTCCATCTCTCAAGGGCGGTCCTGGAAGACGACTGGGGAAAATTACTTATAACCCCCAGATTTTGTTTTAACAACCTAGAGAATAAAATGGCGGTCGTTACAATACTTTAGGTCACACCGTATTTGCACAACAGTCTTAAAAGCGCAAGTTTTTTGGAAAAAGTTAACTTTTTTGAATTAAAAAAAATATAACCGTAAAGTAAGCCCAATTTTTTTTCTATATTGTGAAAGATGTTATGCCGAGTAAGTTTATACCAAACATGTTGTGCTTCAAAATTGTGCCCACTCATGCAATGGCGACAAACTTTGGCACTTAAAACTCTCCATCGGTGCAGTTTAAAAATTTCTACAGGTTACCAGTTTTGAGGTCTAGAGCTAGAATTATTGCTCACATTCTATGATCATCGCGGCGATACCTCAGATGTGGAGTTTGAACACAGTTTTCATATGCAGGTACGACTTGCATATGTGCGTTCGCTTCTGTGCGCAAGCTCGGCAGGACGGAGCGCTTTAAATTTTTTTTTTTTTTTTTTGCTTATTTTACTGTATTTTCTGGCGTAGAAGACTTTTTGCACTAAAAAACATCCCCCAAAAATCAGGGGTCGTCATACGCCGGGTACTGTAACTACGGCTATATACAGAATGTCCATAAAAAATGTTTAGCCCCCTGGATGTGTAATACTGTAGCTTGGGCTACTTACAGAACGTTCCTCTGCTGTAGCACTGCATGTACCGCACTGAGCCAATCACGGCAAGCGGTGTATTCTATTAATGCATACAAAGCCTGCTCTGATTGGCAAAGGTTGTATAAGCCCGCCTCTCTGACTCAGGCAATCCGAGCAGGCTTTGTATGCATTAATAGAATACACCGCTTGCCGTGATTGGCTCAGTGCGGTACATGCAGTGCTACAGCAGAGGAACGTTCTGTAAGTAGCCGAAGCTACAGTATTACACATCCAGGGGGCTAAACATTTTATATGGACGTTCTGTATGTAGCTGAAGCTACAGTACCAGTACTGTATTACACATCCAGCAGGCTAAAAGATTAAAAGGGAAGTTCTGTATGTAGCCGAAGTTACAGTACTCTATTAGGGCACATCCAGTGGGCTGATGTTATTAAATGGTGTTGCCATTCCTTGTAATAGAAAAAAAAAAAAAAAAAGTATGACAGGACCTCTTAAATATGAGATCTGGGGTCAAAAAGACCTCAGATCTCATATTTACTCTATCGGCATCCAGGCAGTGAGGGGAGCAGACTGGATCGTCTCCGCTGCTACCAACGGATCCGGTAAGCAGCGGAGATGACCAGAGTGAGCCTTCTCCCACCCCCGATAAAAGTGATCTTGTGGCGAATCCGCCGCAGAGACCACTTTTACCTGAAAGCCGACCGCCCGCCGTCGCAGAAAATACTATGGTTATCGTAGCTACGTGCTATCATAACAGTATTCAAGGTCAAAATACCGACATACAATGATGGCGGGTGGAAATGTAAGGACTTATTCTTGCTGATAGTTAAAATCTTTAATATTTGCAAACAAAATGAAGGTTTCCTATTTAGAATAATAAGCTTTCAGGTTAGTAAAACTGCAATATCAGAATCGTTTGAATCATATAGTTTGTAGTTTACATAGGATTTGCAAAACTATGGGATAAAGGAATATTCCTGAACATGGTATTATCTTATGGTTACTGGAAATTGTGTGAATGTATCAATGCAGTGTATGACATCTCAGCTTGCAGAGCTTGGATTCATTGAATGAGTTTACCAAAAATATATATATTGCAGAATATACAGCCTCATGCTACATAACCAAGCTTTATTTCATGCCAAATAAACTAAAATATTAATACATCTTAAATGGAAAACTCGCTTTCGATAGATTTTTACTCCAAAAGCATTTTATTAAAATAAAAATAAAAATCTGATTTAAATCAAAAAAATTATTCACCCTGGTATGTTATCGCAAATTCACGTATGTGCATTTTTTTTTTAGGTATCGTGGATACTGAATGTGCCAAACGTGGCGCCGGAGGAGGGTGGGCCGGGGGGCATAGGAATCAGATAAGCGGATGTTCCACTTTGGGTGGAACTCCACTTTAATATGGAGTATAGCACAGTACAATAGATTGCAAGATCCATTCTGGAGTTGTTCACCCGTAATCATCTGCAGACATCAACACCCGCATGAGACTGGCATTTTTGGAAGTTTTGATGTTACGTTTTTGAAATTAAGTGTTCACTGCTCTTGCACATCTCCAGCAGCAGTATGATTACGCAGTCTTCTATCTAGCCAACAGATAAGAGTTCCAGCCTTCAGTATTGATAAAAAGTCAGAACTGCAAGCAAGCAGCTAAAGTCCAACTCAAGTCCTCAGTTCATTACTATAATGCAGCAAGGCTACATACTGTATACACCAATATGTATGTGTTCTTTTTTACTTTCACCATGTGACAAGAAGGTTGTTGTGCCGGCAGCAGATAGAGATGGACCAGGCTAACATAACAGCAATCAAGGTAGCTACCGCCCCTCCAAAACATTTTTTTATTGAACACACACACACTCCTGATCAAGAGCTGATGTGTGTTGCAGATGTGCAACTAAATTTACCTAACCTTCAAGTACTTTAAAAATTGCCACCCATTTCATAAGATTTACAACATTTTACTGTGTAAAGGGTTAAAAAAAAAAAAAAAAAAAAAGCCAAACCCAACTTAATAGTATACAGACCACTGCTCCCAGGATTGTAGATCTAAGCACCATTACTGTGGGTCATCTAACACCCATTTGTGTGTGCCGATTGCATGTATTTTACGATGCTAGAACATGCCATAGAAGGAAAACTAAACATTCCTGCTGCTCTGAAATCCGCTTGCATTTTACTCTACAGGAATATGTCATTTGATCGTGTGCAATACTAAACTAGGTATCTTTGTATCGGACATACTGGCTTCAGTAAGCATTGTAATTGCAAACCTCATGAATGATTCATTCACAGGGGATATACGAGTAGAAAGGGACCTCTTTCCTATTGTGACAAAGCCAAGACTAGAAGACAAAGGAC
Source organism: Glandirana rugosa (assembly GCA_018402905.1). Lineage (NCBI taxonomy): Eukaryota > Metazoa > Chordata > Amphibia > Anura > Ranidae > Glandirana > Glandirana rugosa. The sequence goes on along the minus strand of BLSH010098745.1, from coordinate 299,170 downwards.
AAGCCTATTCTCTCAGATCCTGAACCACATAACTTATGCAGCTGCCCTGCACTTTTCGAAGGCCTAACTGTGGTCACACAAATGTATGCGACTTACTTTAATTGAATCAGGAGGAATGAAACATCCCAGCCAGAGGCATGGAATATGCATCATCTATAAACCGGGTGCAACAGAAACTTTACAAAACGTTAAATGGGAGCTGTACCCATTCACTTGACTTGAGTCTGCTCTCTAACGATATGCAATACTGAAGAAAGCAGGGCAGATGTGTTATCCATGCCACTCTGTTCAGTACTTTATAGGGGTTCAAGAACAATGCGGTAAAGTGCAAGGGGGTTGTGGGTGTGACTGCCTAGGCTCACAGGATATAGGTGGATTGAATAACTGCAGGAGATAGGGTTGCCATATCATGCCTTTAATCTAGGACACATATGAATTACACAACTTCTGAGGCTAATTTAATGCAGATAAGGCATCGAGTTTAATTACCCCCTTAATCAGTCACAGAACCTGTGTAAATTCATATGTGTCCTGGATTAAAGGGATGATGTGGCAACCCTAGCCGGAGACTGCACTAAAAAATTGCTGCATTGTAGGGAGAGATGCATAGTGTTACAAGACCCACAACAGTAAAATCAGTCTATATATGCAGAATAGCATGCTTCTTCTACTCACTGTGGAACTTGAGGGGTTATTGTGTAAAAAATGCTCTGACATAGTAGACTGGTAATAGCTAGGAAATGGAAAACTAACACCATTCCAACGGTCACTGAAGTGATCTCACTTGTCCAAACTCACTACTCCTACGAAATTACAATGGCTTATGGCACCCCTACACAACAAACTCAATTCCCTTTGGGGTCCTTGGAAAACGTGGTTTAACACACAAACTGGCCTATCGTGAATAGCTCACATCATCTACGGTTCTGGTAAGGCAGATCTGGTGCTCCTTTTCTCCTCTCATCCTCGCCTTCCTCCTATAGCCTACCTCTCTCCTCCCCCTTTCATTTCTTTTAGCAGAGAAAAAAAATTTCCAACCCTATACTCTCCATTCTTGTTGAATCCGTTATTACCTTCTGCTTTCAAATTAGAATGTTAATATATATTTTAACTGACTTTTTGATTGCACTCTGTTCGAGCCGGGGTATGCCCAGAGGCTCTGTTTTATTATTATGCACAAATTCCAATAAACAAACTTAAAAAAAAATGCTCTGACACTATGGACAGATCCTTCCCTCCTGCAGTCTATCTAGGCAAGGCCATACAATACTCACTGTAGCAGTCCTGCACACGCTCAGTTTAGTCTATTGCTGAAGAGAACACTTCCTGTTTCAGTGGAACTGTTCAGGTCACATGATATTGACATCACACATGTGCGTGTGTATTCAGGCTGTAGTGGATATCTCCTCCTACCTGAACACACAACTCTGCACAAACTGTGCCATAGTATACAGATCAGCGAAAAATGTATATAGTGGCAGTATTTTAATGTAAAAAGATGTATAAGCTGTGGGCATTGTGTGTGTGTGTGTGTGTGTGTGTGTGTGTGTGGGGGGGGGGGCAGATGAACCATTTTCATATTACTGGGTTTAGTAACACTTTAAACAAACTGGAAATATGCTTCGTCCTGTTAAAGCAGAACATACGGTTTTCAGTTTGTGGTGTTTTGACAGTTAATTTTTTATTAAAGGCAAACTCTCCCATCCATGTCTACATTTTGTTGAGAAACTGCTTCAAGAAACTTGCCCTAGCATTTCTAGCCTCGGACACCTAAGGGCAGATGATTCACGCGGCATTTACTTCCTGGAATCCCTCTGCCCTTAGATCAAGCATGCAGGTGTAATTAGCTCAGTAAGCCCCTCCTCCCCATGAAAGTAAAAAAAACGTCCATGAAGACTCCTGGGATGTCTGAAATCATTTTGGCTTAGGCCAGAAGTCAGGAAGCAACTGAAGAAATGTTATACTTATTTACCAAAGCTACCAGCATAAGCATTAAAACTAGTTAATGCTGATTAAGATAGTTTATTTCCACTTTAATGAGATCGTTAAATCTATTTAAATCTTCTGCTTTTATTAAAATACCGCTAAGGCCTTGTTTACACTGCTGCTGGCAATTGGATATTTAGAGGCATTTGGGCGTTTTCAGATGCCCCTGAACCCTCCTCTGTTATCTTATCAGTACATGTACACAGGGTCGTTTAAGGTCGTTTCCAGGCAGTTGAGTTGAGGCTTTTTTTGGAATGCAAAAAAAATGGGTTCAGTCGCCAGTTCAGAGGCATTTGAAACGCAAGACCACTTGTAAACGCGCCTAGACGCAGTAACTGGCATTTTGTTTACATTTTTAAAAAAAAATACTTTTTTTCCTTCAACACTCCTAGACATGAATGTGGCATGCAAAATGGACGTTTTAAAAGCCGGTTTCTAGCTGTCAAGATAAAACTGTTAGGGGAGGTTGAAACAGCGTCCCGTTTAAATGGAGCCTTCGCAATCTAATCCAGATACTTCCTTTTATGGGGTGACAATTCACTCCCAAATCTAAAATACCACCCTGTCATATGTGCCATCATGCATTGCTCTGGCATGGTCACCTTCAGGAAGCTGGTTAGGACAACGACATGCAGCCAATGGAGGAAATCAACAATGCTGAGATGCAAACACTGGAAACTGGATTTTATAGGGAAAATGGTATATGCTTATGGTACACAGCATTTTTGCAAGTTAAACATTATCCAGTCAGGGTTTAGACTTGCTTAAAGTGGTAGTAAACCCTCCGATCATTTTCAGCCAAGGAATCTGCCATCTTGGCCTCTGTTTAATCTACAACTGCCATGATGCTGCACATGTGATCAGCTATGACACCAGTCATTGGATGGTTTGACAGTTTGGTTTAGAGCACAACCAATGGGAGTGTTACATCTCCGGCATGTGCCGAAAATGGAACTGGTTTTTAAACTGTTAAATGGATGGGTTTGCTACCGCTTTAAGGGCCGGTTCACACATATGCGATCCGACTTCAGGGGCGACCTTGCTAGGCGATTTGAATGCTACTTCAAGGCGACCTCCAAGCCAGGCGACTTTGCCTGTGGCCAATCAGACGGGGGGAGGGGGTTGCCTGGGTAATTTGTGGGGAGTACTTGTGTAAATACTTTTCTTTTTCCTGTAAAGTCGCTTCAATATAGATGGGGTTCCGACTTGGAGGCAACTTCTATTGAATTCTATGGGCACAAGTCGGATAGAAGTCGCCTTGAAGTAGTACAGGAACCTTTTCTGAAGTCGCCTAGGTGTGGACAGGTCCTTAAAGCGGTTGTCTGCCGAATTTTTGTACTTTCCTCTACAGGTAAGCCTATAAGAAGGCTTACCTGTAGGTAAAATTAATATCCCCTAAACCTGTACGGTTTAGGAGATATTCCCTCTTCCAAGATGCTGTGGCAATACGGCGCATGCGCCGTGTATGTCCCGGCAAAGGCCCGGCAATAGGGCCAGACCTTGCCGGGAAGACGGGTCCTGCGCGCATGTGCGGGAGTGATGTCTCGCGGCTCCGGCCAGTCAAAGCCCCGGAGCCGCGTACCCGGAAGCAAGATCCGAGGGAAGATGTCTGCTCCCACAGAGTGGACCGAGCAGCCCGGACAAATCTTCGTTTCAAAGTATGCATTTCATAATGAGCTAGTATGTGGTGCATACTCGCTCATTATGCTATTGTCTTGCAGGCTTTCATTTTTTTTTTTTTTTAAATAGGTAGACAACTGCTTTAACCACTTCCCTACCAGCGCCGTAAATAGGCGGCGGCTGGCTTTGAGCGGCTCTACCTGGACATATATCACGATATTTTTTAGAGTGGACGGTCGGCTATCCAGGGGTAACGAACGATCCGGCTTAGGAGCCGCTCGGTCGTTATCCCAGGGGGCGGGAGACATCCCCCCCCGCCACTCTTCTCCGGCCTCGCGCCACCGGGAGACCGGAGCGACGATCCAGCGCCTCCGCCGGCTGGAAGGAGACCTGACAGAAGCCGTAATCGGCTCCGATCGGGTCTCCTTCGGCAAATTCAGGAAGCGACGTCACTTCCGGTTTACTCGGCGACTAAAGGCGCCAATTTTAAAAAAAATGACAGTATTCAGAGTCGCCGTTTTTGGTGATCTGAATACTGTGGTGCAAAGGAGGGATGGGGGGTCTTTTAGACCTCCCAGCCCTCCAAAAAGTGTACCTGTCACCATATATTACTATCACAAGTGATGTTTACGTTCCTTGTGATAGCAATAAAAGTGATCAGATTTTTTATTTTTTTTAAAAGGAACAGTGTTAAAAATAAATTAAAAAAAAAATAATAATCATTTAAAAGCACCACCGTCCCCGCAAGTTCGCGCAGCAAAGAAAACCCATACGCAAGTCGTGCCCACATATGAAAACGGTGTTCAAACCACACATGTGAGGTATCGCCGCGATCGCCAGAGTGTGAGCAGTAATTCTAGCCAAAGGCCTCCTCTGCACCTCTAACCTGGCAACCGATCATTTTTAAAGCGTCGCCTATGGAACTTTTTAAATACTGGACTTTGTCGCCATTCCGCGAGTGCGCGCAATTTTCAACCGTGTCATGTATGGTATCTATTTACTCGGCGTAACATCCTCTTTCAAAATATACAAAAAAATTGGGCTAACTTTACTGTTGTCTTATTTTTTAACTCAAAAAAGTTAAATTTTTCCAAAAAAAAAATTGCGCTTGAAAGACCGCTGCGCAAATACCGTGTGACAAAAAGTATTGCAACAATCGCCATTTTATTCTCTAGGGTGTTCGAAAAAAAAAATAGTATAATGTTTGGGGGTTCTAAGTAATTTTTTATCAAAAAAAATGTTTTTAGCTTGTAACCAACAAATGTAAAAAAATGGGCCCGGTTGGTAAGTGGTTATAGATGTTGCATTTAAAGTGTACTACAAGAAAACATTTTTGATCCCCATGGAAAACTAGCAAAACCCTTTCATATTTTTCAGTTAAGGGAAGCAAAAATGACAGCTGGACAAGGATTGGTGACCAGTCAGAAATTGCCTGGTATCACAGCTTTTATACACAAGCCTGCTACTGGCATTTCAGCAGATGAAACCTTCTGACCAAGCCCAAAGTGCAGAGATCCAGCAGTGACAAATGTCATTTACCATTTCTGGAAATTGCCAGCCACAAGTAAGAGCAATAGCACAATGGCTAAAAGATTACACCAGATGTGCCCCAGTACAAAGTGTTTCAATGTCTCAATCATGTCCCTTCTCCCAGAGGAATTAAATGTTTGCCAGCTCATAGATCATTACCCAAGCATTGTCATGCAGCCTTTGACTCCACTCACAGGCTCGACACTTAACACGCCATCATAATTACAAGATGGCTGAATGGGAATTCTTGTATGAGGTCTTCTCATTAAATAAACATGCCTAAATCAAAGGCAAAACAGGCTGCAGTTAAACAAAATAACCAACTGCAAACTAAAGCTGCACGATTCTGGCCAAAATGAGAATCACGATTTTTTTGCTTAGAATAAAGATCACGATTCTCGCGGCGTAATAGATTAAATATACAAAAAAAATTGGGCTAACAGCACTGTTTAGTTTTTTGAAAGGGTAATTTTTCCAAAAAAATTGCATTTAAAAGTCCGCTGCGCAAACAGCGTCTGACATAAAATATTGCAACAACCGCCATCTTATTCTCTAGGGTCTCTGCTAAAAAAAATATATAATGTTTGGGGGTTCTAAGTCATTTTCTAGCACAAAATAATGGATTTTTATTTGTAAACAGCAAGTGTCAGGAAAGATTTAGTCTTTAAATGGTTAAACCAAAAATCTATACAAGGGGAGTTCACTCAGAGTTCATTTCTTTGAAGTAAATTACTTTGTATCTCTTTTCTCAGAACTTGTCTCTCTGCCCAGACTTGGCTGTCAGCCCTGAGACTCAGGTCGCTCAGACTTGAAGACTTCAGACGACTTGCATTGACATTTATTACTGTCAAGTCGCGCTGAGTCGCCCCGCAAGTCGGACACCATTAGCTGCACTGAAAAATCGCAGTAATGCCCAATGGAGATCGCAGGGGGGTAGATCAAGATCGGGATTTTAATACCATTAATCGTGCAGCTCTACTGCAAACTTTCTGATTGTATGAAAGATCAATAGTCCTTAACACTCTGCTGCTATAAAAGAAAACTAAAAACAAACCTGAACCAGACTCCAAGTATTAGCTAAAAGCTACGTAGATGTACTGCAAGATGCCAGCTGGTAAAATTCTGACATCAACTTCAGTACTACCTGAAGAACCTCAGTCTATATACACACATACACTCCTCACACAGCCATTAATGTCTAAACCGCTGGCAACAAAAGTGAATGAGACCAAGATAAACTTATTTGGTTCAGATGGTGTTAAGCGTGTGTGGCAGCAACCAGGTGAGGAGTACAAAGACAAGTGTGTCTTGTCTAGAGTCAGGCACAGTGGTGGGACTGTCATGGTCTGGGGTTGCATGAGTGCTAACGGCAGTTACAGTTAATTGAGGTAACTATGAATGCCCGCATGTACTGTACATACTGAAAAAGCATGATCCCCCCTCCCTTTGGAGACTGGGCCGCAGGGCAATATTCCAACATGATAACACTAAACATCTCCAAGGCAACCACTGCCCTGCTAAAGAAGTTGAGGGTAAAGGTGATGGACTGGCCAAGCATGTCTCCAGACCTAAACCGTATTGAGCATCTGTGGGGCATCCTCAAACGGAAGGCGCAAGGTCTCCAACCTCTACTCCTCCACAGTGATATCACAGAGCTGGTGGATAACGACTCCAGTGGCAACCTGTGAAGCACTGGTGAACTCCATGCCCAAGAGGGTTTAGGCAGTGCTGGAAAACAATGGGGGGGGGCACAAAAAAATAGACACTTTGGGCCCAATTTGGAAATTTTCTCCTACGGGGTG
>BLSH010098745.1:260268-270459 GCA_018402905.1 Glandirana rugosa | reverse complement strand
AATTTTTTTTTTTTTTTTTTTTTTTTTTTTGTGTTTTTTTTTATTGCATTAAAGTGTTAGGCCTCATATACACAGGCGTCAACACCGCATTCTTGAGCTGTTTTTACAGCTTAAGAACGCCACACCATGGCAATTTAGACACCCGCCTAGCGGATGTGATAGCCACCAAGAAGGCGACCTTCTGAGACAGCAATTGTAAGGGAATATCCCTGATCTTCTCATAAGGCGGTTTCTGAAGTACAGAAAGTACTAAGTTCAGATCCCACGGTGCCAAAGGCGACCGTACGTGAGGAGCCACATGACGTACACCCTGTACAAATGTACGTATCAAAGAATGCATCGCCAAAAGGACGCTGAAAGAATTGCCAGAGCGGAGATCTGGTCCTTGAGAGTGCTCAAAGCCAACTTTTGGTCCAGGCCTTGAAGAAAGGCCAGCACCCGGGCAACTGCAAAGGAACGGGGGTTCCAACCCCCGACTCGCACCAGGCAATATAGGCCTTCCAGGTGCGATGATTAATCTTGTGTGAACACTTGCGCACCTTAAGCATAGTGGGGATCACTGACTCAGAGACCCCCCTGTCCCTCAACACCTGGGACTCAATAGCCATGCCGTCAAAGCCAGCGATGGTAAAGCAGGGTGCAAGATGGGGCCCTACGACAGTAGATCTTCGCGAAGCGTAAGTCGCCAGGGAACATCTGTTACCATCCGCACCACATCAGCGTACTAAGGGCGCCGAGGCCAAACCGGAGCCACCAGGATTGTCGAGATTCCCTCCACTTCTATCCTGTGCAGCAACCGCGGTAGAAGCTTGAGGGGAGGAAAGGCGTACAGAAGCCTGTACTAGGACCACGCGGCCACCAGAGCATCCGAGGCTGCCGCCAACGGGTCCATTGACCTGCTCATGAAGGTCTTCACCTTGTGATTGAATCTGGACGCCAGGAGATCCACATCTGGCGTGCCCCACCTTTCCCAAATCTGGCGAAAGACCTCTGAATGCAGGGACCACTCTCCCTGGTTCAGCTTTTGGCGACTTAGGAAGTCCGCCTTCCAATTTTCTACGCCCGGAATGTAGATGGCGGAGATTGCCGCCACGTGAAGCTCTGCCCACTTTAGGATGTGGGCTGCCTCTGCCACCGAGCTTCTTGTTCTGCCTTGATGGTTCACGTACGCCACGGCCATGGCGTTACAAACTGAACCCGAAGCGGGAGGCCGCGCAGCCTCGCCGCACAGCGGAGGAGACAAAGCTTGATCGCCCCCAGATCCAACACATTGATCGGAAGTCGAGACTCCTGTGTCGACCAATGGCCTTGAGCCGACAGGTTCCCCAGGACTCCTCCCCAGCCCGAGAGGCTGGCATCCATCATGACTATCGACCAATTTAGAGGAAAAAATTACTTCCCCAGGGTCAACGCCGGGGCCTGAAGCCACCAAGCCAACGACCCCCTGGTCAGATGATCCTGCCGAATCAGACGGTCCAGAGACGAGGGGGACCTGTCCCACTGCAGTAGTATCGCTCACTTCAGGAGCCGGGTGTGACTCTGGGCATACGGTATCGCCTCGAAGGACGAGACCATGTGTCCCAACACCCGCATGCAAAAACATAAGGAGGACCACCATCGTGACAGGAGGGACCGCACTACTACGTGCAGTGCCAGCAACTTGTCCAAAGGTAGAAATACCTTTGCCTGCACCGTGTCCAATGTCAGAACCAGATATTCGAGGTGATAGGACGGGGTCAATGTCAACTTCTGTAGGTTGATCAGCCAACTGAAGTCCCTCAGTGAGGTCAGGGTGACAGTAACAATGTCCTCCAGAGCCTGTGCCGACTCCGCGCGCAGGAGATCATCGTCCAGGTAGGCTACCACGGCAATGTCCCTCTGCCGCAACAGAGCGAGCACCGGGGCCAGTATCTTGGTGAACAACCGTGGAGCCGAGGCCAGGCCGAAGGGGAGAGCCACAAACTGGTAATGAAGGTCCCCCACAGCAAAGCGCAGGAAGTGCTGGTGCCCGACATAGATGGGAACGTGTAGATATGCGTCCTCTGTCCAGGGACGCCAGCCAATCCCCTTGGTGTAGGGCGGCCACGACCGAACGGACTGATTCCATCCTGAATTTGCACGTCTTCACAAAGTGATTGAGCGCTTTCAAGTCCAGAACCAGCCTGCCCCCCCCCCCTCTTTGGTACCACAAAGGTTTCAATAGAAGCAGCGGAATCTCTCCGCCGGAGGGACTGGCACAATCACCCCCTGTTCGGACATCGACCGCACAGCCCATAGCAGAGCTAGCAGACGCTCCGGAGGGAGCCTTAAATTGGGCAGGAAGAACCTGTCCGGGGCTGAACTCTATCTTGTACCCGGAGGACACCACCTCCCGCACCCACCAGTCAGACGGTCCGCGAACCCCAGAAGGTCGGCCCCCCACGCGAGAATCAGGCGGGGGCAACCCATCATGCGGAGGACGACTTATCCTCCATCTTTTCGGGCTGGCGTTGCCAGGGACACTTACCAGAGCCCGAGGCAGACTTGCTGGGCCAGGAGTTCCTGCCCACCTGACCGGGTGCACGAAAAAAACGTTTCTGCCCAGAAGGCTGAGGTCCCTGTTTGCGGCGCTGGTCACGCCGCTTGGGTTCGGGAAGAAACGTACTCTTCTCCCGCAGTGAAATCCTTAAGGATTTCATCCAATTGGGGCCCAAAAAAGCCGGCCACCTTGAAAGGGAAGATCCGTGAGACCTTTCTTGGACGCGTGGTCACTCAACCAGCGTCGCAGCCACAGCAGGCGCCTGATAATGATTGCGAAAACCGACATTTTTGACATCGGTACCAAGTCCAGAGCTGCGTCACAAAGGCAACGAAGCCCTTGCACCAGGTGGTCTGCACGGATGCAGGCGAATCTACGCCGCCCCGGGCCTCACTCCACTCTATCGCACACTCCGTGAGCGACTGAGATACCATGACAGACGCCAAGGCCGGCCGCATGGCTGCCCCCGCCACCAAAAAGAGTGCCTTAGACACTGCTTCCGTCCGCCTATCGGCCAGATCCCTAAAAGTGGGAGACCCCTCCAGGGGAATAGTTGTCGCCTTGTTCAGGCGGGCCACTGGTGGATTAACCGCGGGGGAGACCCATTTCTGTAACAAACTGTCCTCAAATGGATAGCGCACAGAAAAACATTTTTGGCAGGGTAAAGGAATTCAGTGGACGTTTCCATTCCTTATACACATACTGGTCAAAATACTGGAGATAGGGAAAAATCTTAGGAGCATGAGAGGGCTTCTTGGACCCAAAAGTATAGGCAGACACCTGTGCCTCTCCAGCCTGATCCAGGCGCAGTGAAATGCGAACGGCCGTGACCAGGGCGCCCACCAGCACCTTTTCGCATGCCAACGAGGCCCCCTGGTTCTCTTCCCCATCCGAAGGCTCCAGCTCTCCGTCTGAGAGCTCCACGGGGGTCCCTGTGACCCCAGAGCCCCCTTCCGGTTCCGAGTCCTCCTCAGGATTGTGGGGGGGATGCTTTTTAGGGCCCCCCTAAACCAGTCAGATTCCTCCCGGGCAAAAAACTCCTCTAAGATGGAGGTTAATAGATCCAGGGGAACTAGAGGTCGCAGTGTGGCGTGCGCTTCTGCGGACCCCTCCGGAGAAGAAAATGTCGGTTCAGCCGTCATTACGCCACAGCCAGGACACTTGAGGCCTACCAGCCATCACCCCCTCAGTGCCACCCCCTGCAAAGCCTCATGACTGCCCAGTAGGACTCAGCACCGCCGCCCCTGCACCCCAGGGAGAAAGCCAGCAATACTTGCGGAACCCTGTGCCACTGTGTGCCCCAGGAGGCTGCCACTGTCTGCCAATGCCACCAGATGTGCCGCTAGCCGAGCTGCTGATAGTCTTGCTGCCGCTGCGTTCCCAGAAGGAATGGCGCCAAAAGCACATGGAAAACTCCCATACAGGGAGACAACCAAAAATGGCCGCCGACAAACACTAGAGGTCAAACGCCTCCAAAATGACCGCGTCCGCGGGAAAATGGAGGCGAACGCTGCCAAAATGGCGGCAGCCGCATGGCATGCAACGGAGCGGTCCGTAGAGCGATCCGAGCGTGTGTAGCAGGCGAGCGGCGGCGGGACTGGCAGCGGAGCAGGCAGGCGTGTGGGGGGGGGGAGAAAGGACATGACAGGGACCAGTGGGCCTGTACCCCCCCCACAGCAATGCTACAGCTAGTCACCCCCCCTCCGCCCCAGGGAGGGGGGTGTCACTCACCCATCCAGACAGGCGTAGCGGGTAGCCACTTGGTGCAGACCTTCCTCCCCCCCCCAGGCGGGGAGGGATGCTGCTGGCCAAGCGACCCCTGGAACCAGCCATAGCCTGGACCGGCCGCCCGCTCGGAACGGGCAGGATGTGGCGGACCCCGCCAGTGCCAAGGGTGGCTCGCATCTGTCGGCTGTGCTGGGGAAATGGCAGGACCTATTAACATCCGCGTGGTCCCCAGCCAGCTACTTCATTGCAGTCTTCATCAGAAGGCTTGCGCAAAAATTAAAGGAAGAAAAACTTTAGGGGAACCGCAGTTCCCAGCAGGGAACCAGGTCTAACTCCTTGCACTAGGCAGAAGAAAAAACGGATATGCTATGCAGGGCTGAGGGGTTATGTGCTGAGTAAGGATGGCCCCCTTGGGAGGGGCCAGCTTTGCTTTCAGAACTTTCGTTCTGCCTAGTCTACTCCTAGTAAAAAGGTACATAACCCACGTGTCAGTAAGAACGTAAGATTAAGGTGCTCCGCACGTGATGAAGGTTACCGCCGTCTGCCCGCTGCCCTGTGTGACAGTTGTTAAACAGGTAAGGGACGGGGCCACTCGGCAACATCAACTGGTGGCACCACCCCCTCGTGACATCACCAACCCAGCATGCACCCTGCCTGCAGACCCCCTCCACATCCACCACCCAGGGTTGTCTGCCAAAACGCTGCTGCTTCAGAATGCGCTGGCCCTGGTTTTTCTTTTTTTTTTTTTACAGCATCTAAAACACTTTTGCCACTAAAAGCCTACGTGTGCGTGGACACAGCGTCCAAATTATTTGGGTTTGGGGTTATATTGTAAATATATTTTACACACACACACACACACACACACACACACACACACACACACACACACACACACCTCAAAATCCCCATAAGATTCAGAGAAACAAATTTGAGGCATTATAAAGGAAAATCATATACTTTTTCTTTTAAAAGTAAAAAACAAAACAACTATTAAACTCCATTGTACAGGATGCCAGGGATGTGTCCTGGATGGGGGGGGGGGGGGTATGTGTCCCCATTGTATAGATTGTGGTCCCTTTAAGGGGGGCAAAAAGAGCAGCTAAAGTACTCTGGAATTCTCTCCAATGCAGGGTGATTCCAGGGCGATCCAATAGGAAGGGGCAAAACTGGTTTTGGAGCTTTCCTAGGATTGTAAATTCTTCAAATGGGTACTGGAACTCAAAAGATATTCAGTGGGAAAGAGCCTCCAAACCAAAGTACAGATACTGTGGTCACAAAAGGGTTAACCCACCCATGAGAGCGGGACAGGCTTGTAAGAAGGAGCTGTGTAGTGTTTGCTCTACCAAGACATTGCTGGGCTGTGGTGACCCTTTGGATTTGTGGCGCAGGGATGAAGGCCAGCCCTTTTCTGACACTTTTTGCTTAAATGTAAAAATCAGTTTTTTTGTCAGAAAATGACCGATAACCTCCAAAACATTTTTTGCAGAGGCCCTAGATAATAAAAACGTAAATTTTGCACTTTATATCAGTTATTTGCGCGACAAATTCTTTGCAAAAAATACGCTTTCACGTATTTTAATGCACACAATCACAATATAATAACGGATTTTTGGTACAATATAAAAGAGGTTACGCAGAGTAAATAGATACCAAACAGGTCATGCTTTAAAATCGGAGAATGGTGTCAAACTAAAGTATTTAAAAATCTTCATAGGCTATGCTTTACAGTGGTGTTCCAGCCTCCCCCTCCAAACATTAAGTCAGCAGCTACACATACTGTAGCTGCTGACTTATTATGACGAGACTTACCTGTCCTGGAATGCAGCCTATGTTTCCATTGTTGGTAAGGGAACCCAGCAGTGAAGCCTTGCAGTCGGGTCCCTACTAAGCAAGTGCGAAGTGCTTTGCGCTCTTACTGGACCGGCTGCAGGGGGGAGGAGGAGGGGGCCAGACTTCTGGCGTACCTCGCCGTGGCAAGCTTCGACCTAAGTGGGGACAGGGTACTTGTCAAACAGGTAGCCGCTGCCCCCCCCCCCCCCCAAATGTGGCACCTTTTGGGGTGGGGGAAATCAGAGAAGCAGGAGTTCTACTTTTGGATGGAACTCAGCTTTAAAAGGCTTTACAGGTTACCTGTGGAGAGTTAGAGGTCTGGTATCGCTCCCACTCTGATGTTGGCAGCAACACCTCACAGGTGTGTTGCGATCGCAGCTTACATATGCCTGTGGGACAAACACATGCATTCGCTATTGCATGCAAGAGTGTTCTGGGCCCTTAAAAAAAAAAAAAAAATTTACACCAATTTTTTTTTTTTGGATCACTTGTTGCGGATACAGAAAACGTAAGCATCCCTTGTGACAGCAATAGGTAGTGACAGGTACTCTTTATAGAGGGATCAGAGGTCTCCTCTGGCCTCAAAACCATTCATCACAACAAGATCAATGTAATCAGATACTTTCCCATTTTAAAATTGACGCAGTTGACGTGCAGAGAAACCGAAAATGGCAAGGTATAGGTCGCTCCAAGTTTTTTTTATTTATAACAGACCTAAATCAATTCCAGGTTCTCTGGTGAACCCCCCACCCCCAACTTCCTGTAAAAGAAATCCAGCACTAGGATGTTTTTTATTAAAAAAAAAAAAAAGAAAACAGATACCAGGATGATGCCTGACAAAGTTTTATACCCGAGGAGAACATACTGTGCTGTTTTAATGCTGATTTTCGTATGCCTTCTGAAAAATAAAAACAGTTTTCTTTCACGAACATGACTAGCTGGTAGAGCTGCACAATTAATCGTAATAAAATTGCAATCTCGATTCACCCCCCCTGCGATCTCCATCAGGCATTACCGCTATTTTCAGTACAGTTAATGGAGTCTGACTTGTGGGGCGACTCAGAGCGACTTGACTAATAGAAGTCAATGCAAGTACCCTGAAGTCTCCCCAGGAATCTTTTTCTAAGTCAGAGCAACTTGAGCCTCTATCTGGGCAGACTGCCAAGTCTGAGATCATTGCTGATGAAAGAAGCTAGAAGAGATACAATGCAACTTACTTCAAACAATGAACTCCCATTTATAATAGTTTAACCATTTAAAGACTAAATCTTTTCTGACATTTGTTGTTTACAATTAAAAATCCAGTATTTTCTGCTAGAAAATTACTTAGAACCCCCAAACATTATATATTTATTTTTAGCAGAGACCCTAGAGCAGGGGTGTCAAACTGGCGGCCCTCCAGCTGTTGTGAAACTACAAGTCCCATCATGCCTCTGCCTGTGGGAGTAATGCTTGTACACTGTCAGCCTTGAAATGCCTCATGGGATTTGTAGTTCCGCAACAGCTGGAGGGCCGACTGTCTGACACCTGTGCCCTAGAGAATAAAATGGCGGTTGTTGCAATATTTTATGTCACACAGTGTTTGCGCAGTGGTCTTTCAAATGCAATTTTGTGGGAAAAATTACACTTTCAAAAAACAGAAACAAAAAACAGTGCTGTTAGCCCAATGTTTTTGTATATGTAACAGGTTATGCCGCGAGAATCGTGATCTTTATTCTAAGCAAAAAATTGTGATTCTCATTTTGGCCAGAATCGTGCAGCACTACTAGCTGGTGATCCAGACTCCCCCAAACATCACACTAGGTTCAAAATATATATGTTGATAGCCCTGCTACAGTCCTACCTCAAGTACTCCCCCAGGGGCTTGTAAGGTATTGTATGGATTCAGGCTGCTGTGCATTTAAGAGGAATGGGATTTGTGTAAATTGAGTGAATTTATCACAAGTGTAGAGTTTTCTGGAGAACATTAGCAGAGATTGTTCTTTAAAGCAGAACTCTAAATACTGCGCAGTGATGAGGGCTTTGTCCTATTGCGGCCTAGTAGCTCTGGGTAAGCCTGAGCTATCAAAATGTTACTTTCACAGCCAGGGCCTGGCTGAAAGCAGAAGTCAAACTCTTCTCTGTTCTGTCTCCATATATTCTAAAAAGGATTACCCACGAGGCCAACGTTATTAATTTACAGATCTCCTAATGGATTACATGTAGGAAAATATGGAAAGAACTCCCAAACCACAAAAAACAGGGTCTGAAAGGGGTTAAAATTTTAGCTAAAATTTCACTTCAAACAGATTGCACTTCTAATCTTATAATCCTTAGCTCACTACAGTCTTTAACTTGTGTCTAAAGGTAAGATGCTGGAAAAACAAGTTTGGTTATGGCAGTAGCCAGACTGAAGCTGGTCATACAGTATTGAAAGAACTAGCCGAATATCAGGGTGACATTCCCGCTTTATGAAAGTAGATTGTTAATCCAGTTAAGGAGATTCACTCACTCTGTCCGGTTTTACTTTTTTGGGGACAACCCAAAACTTGGCCATTACCATTATCAATAAAAGTAAAAGGGGGAAATGTTCCAATGGGGACAATAGTTCTAGTGACCTGGGGGAGCAGCAAGGAATGCTGTTAACCACTTGACCGCCAAAATATTTAAACCCCCCCCCTAATGACTTTCTGCTATAAAACATATCCAATAGAAAATAAACTTAAAGCGGCACATCCCTGCTAACACAGAATTCTGTATTATTTACATTCACAGAGCTCTGTCCGGTCATCCTCTTCCAGGATCAGTGAGTGCCAGCTGTCGAACATTGGCCGGCACCTGCCGATAGGCTTGCGCTGTGACTAATCATAGCAAAACCAGCGTGCCACCTACCCGGAATTGTTGGATTATGTACTAGATGTGTGATCCAGTGCAGGATCCAGCCACTCTAGATGCTCGTTATACGGTTGGCAAGCGGTTCATCTGCAGGGATTCTCACTTCCTCTCCTGTTTGGCTATGGGACAAGTTAAAAGGTTAATCTCTTCAAAGGGACACAGGCAATAAAAAATAAAAAAAATAAAAACACACAAAATAAACAACCACCCCTTACCAAAAAACTATGTTTTGCCTATAGTTCAACTTTAAATGTAAAAATGTGGCTTCAAACTTAATTTCCAACTTCAAGACCGCAATACGTATATATGTGTTGCGGCTTTGAGGTGGTTTACCGGGTTATGGCTAAAGTGTTTAGGCATATTCCCCAGTATTTTTTTTTTTTTTTTTTGCAGACGGCAATTCTTTCACCTAAAAAGCGTGTCAAGTGGCTGATTAGCTGCTGGAACGCTTTTAAATGATGTCGGGAGCAATCGTCCCCCCACCTCCCGCTGCTGTTTCTTGGGGTTACCGTTTTTACCGGCAATCCCAGGAAACGATCCGCACGCCTGGTGACAGAGGTGAGGAGACACCAGATAGTCTCTCCCCACCTCTATGATCTAGAAGGATCGGAGCAATGTCACGACATACTTCCAATCTAGGGCGAAAGTAAACGCCTTTATATTAAAGCATAAGATCGATTTTTTTTTTTTGATCTGATGCTTTCAAAAAAGGTACAGGTGAGAGTTTGGGTTGTAGACCCCAGAGCGCTCCATAAAAGGAGAACTTTACAAGGGGTGTTTACATTCCTTGTGATAGGAATAAAAGTGATCAACAAAATATAAAGGAACAGTGTAAAAAAATAAAATGAAAGCACCCCTCTCCCTCCATACTCGAGCGCAGAAGTGAACTCATACGCAAGTCGCACGCGCATGTATAAATAGTATTCGCACCACACATGTGCGGTATAGCCACGAAGATTCTAGCAAGAGCAAGATTTCTAGCACCAAACCTCTAACCTGTAAAAAAAATGTAAAGCATCGCCTATGGAGATTTTTAAGTATCGTAGTTTGTTGCCATTTCACGAGCGTGTGCAATTTTAAAGCGTGAAATGTTTGATATCCATTTACTCTGTGTATCATTTTTCATATTTTAAAAAAAATTAGGTTATGCAGGATTTTTTTTTGCATTAACATACATTAAAGTGTATTTTTCCCAAAAAAGTGCTACGATATGAGCTCATACCTCCCTCTCCCCACGA